>JAUTBZ010142661.1:0-12628 GCA_032361785.1 Lepetodrilus galriftensis | reverse complement strand
CATTAACCCGCTGGAAGTACCGATATCAGTGGGCAGGTTTCAATGCAGGGACGGACCCAATTGATGGTAATGGCAGTGTGGGCATGGACCCATTAGCAGGCATGTAGATTGTAGCTATCAGGTGGCACCATGCACAGGCTATAAAGGTAGAATCAGCAAGATGAGTATCTGTGTCACTGGACAATTGTCTGCCCATAAACAGCACAGCACCTACCATCTCTGTGTCTCCATAAACACTATCAAGATGTGTCCAGCGTTTGACCAGATCTAGGGACACCATCATGCATGACATGCAGATGCTACACCCATAGATCTGCATCAGTTGTTTGTTTATAATAGTCAGGAATAATCCTAGGAGAAATGAATGATGGCTACCATCCTTGTATGATGTGAAACAAGGAAAGAATATTGGATATTTGAAAATATCGCGAATCATCAGAACAAATTGAGCCACGAAAGTGTAAAGAAAATAACGGCAGGTTGAACATGAAATAGCTAATTTAACATCAACATGTGAATAGCTTTAGATTCCTCTAGCCTTACCTGCTAACAAAAAGAGACGTTTTATATAAGGTATATGGTCAGGGGAAGCCTCGTACGGTCAGCAAAGAAGGCTAGAGGAATCTCGAGCTAAATGTAAAGATATGATATTGTTTTTCTTTCTCCAAAATCTTTTTCAGAAAAAGTGATAACATCTATAAGAGTAATCGATTCATCCATATACCGTACATATTATATTACAGTAGTGTGAAATTCTAATTAAATCTCTGAATGTAAAAATAAATGCATCAGTTAAACAGATCTGAAATCCAACCTGGACTTGACTCGTCTTCTTCCATGTTCATGTTGGCCGTTTTGAGAATATCTTCAACGGCTTTTAAATAATTGGTCTCCGCATCTGCAGTAGCACCTTCCATCTCGGACATGTTACCTACATTACCCCTGTTACCAGCGTTGTTACCTAACAGATTACCCCCCCAGTACAAGGACAACACTTAATGTCGTCATTAACGTGTTAAAGGTGACCCGAGGCATCTAAAGAATGCCATTGTTATGTATTCAAATTCAACCCTGATCATTTTTATTGCCAGGAAATTTTATATATAAATCTATCATCAGAGTGAATGCATATTTGTGAAAGACATTTTTACACAAGTTGGCCGTTATATGTAGCCTGTAGGCAACATAGTAAAATTGTCAAATAATATTTGAGGCAGTAATGCAAGCCGTATTGTCTATTTCATTGGAGCTTACTTAGGAGATTGATTTAATTTAAACCAAATGACGACCCATCATGACATCTACACAGGTTAATGTCCAGACACTGAGTCCGGAACATGACTCTGAATACAGTAGTCAGGTGGTAGTTGTGTACAGAAATGCAAATGATGGATCTAGACATAGTGATGGCCACTGTATGTGTTCAGTATCAGAAATAATATTTAAACAAATAATTACATATTGTATTATGGTATGTAATAATTGGTATGGAGAGAATAATAATTCCCAAAATATTTTGTTCATGTCATGCAGTCCATTAATATCAAAATATATACATTTATTATATATGCAATAGGGCAGGGTTCCACTTAGGTTTCAATTTTTGAGAGTCCCGGAGACGCATGTTGATATACTTATCAACAATTTTTTATTAATAAAGTGCGTCCAAACTTGAATTGTTTGCGTATGGGACGCAGGATTGCGCATTCGGAGAAACCCTGAATAGGGTCATATTGGCTTTAATAATATAACTTATTGCTGGGTTAATTATTCTATACTATTGGGCATATCTGATTGCCTCCAGCAGGGAGAAGGTTAAATACAGTCATTCCGTAACACACTAATGCTAATAGACTGATAAACCATAGCTAATCATCGTGATTGCGGGCAACGGCTTCTCTCTGTGCAATGTACACGCCTGAAGCGATCTCTGTACAAGTGCCGAGGGTAATTCAAGAGTTGTGTTATTGTGGAACTACGGCACACCCATGGCGCTAAGAAAACTGTGGTGTAGCGCAGCGTAGCCATGGCAACTGCATTCCAAAACAGTGAAACCGAACCGATGCATATGTATGCATTTCAAGAATATCAAATAATAGTTGAGGCGGATAAGTGAGCAATGCCGCGGATGTTTCGGTAGTTCTCGTGTCACTGAGCGAAGTTCTGATCTGCCGAATACTGAGATATTATTTAAATTTTCCGCAGCGATGTTAAACTCCATAATCACTCATTCACTTAAACAAGTTTTCTTGTGTCACTGTTCCGCATGAAAATGGTTAATTGTAAAATAACTTTTTGAATATTCATAAACTACGGTATTACCGTTGACCCATTCATAAAATATTTGACCAATTTTCCAACTTGAAAAACGATATGCATGTAGGTCACGTAGGTCATACAAGAACAGAAATACATCAGCCTAGAACAGGCTAGAATATCACTAGCTGTCATACAGTACTAGATCATGCCATTCCCCAACAGCAGTAAACCACACACATCAGTGTGCATCATCCATAAGTCATCGTGACCTGCCGCACGAAGCCAGACACCAGAGTCAGCAATATACGAAGAGTACAACCCTCTCACAAACACACTTCATCGTCTTCGTAATCGGCAACGCCGATCGCTGTATTGGCGGGAGAAAATATGAGCATAAGTTTAACAACTTCCTGTGTGAAAATATGTTGTCACTTGTAGCACAGGCTTAGAAGAGCTTGTTTTGATAGCATATTAGATTATACTACAAGAAACAATGTGAGCTCAGTTCGACAGTTGTAACTGGTTCTTGTTTGAAGGTAACCAACTGGTAACTAATTAATGTAAACTACAATATTCTGTAACCATAACAACCAGCTGAAGATGTTTATTGTGATACAATAATTATTCTTTGTAATGGATAGTTTTCTAGTCAGTTTAAATTTACAATTGTTTACTATAAATACAAATACAACATATGTCACATTCTTAATTATACCCACAAGCAACATATTCAATTAACCAAATTGACGAAAATAACACAGAAAAAGTTTCAAAGTTCCGAACATAAATATATTCAATAAAAACATGTGATAAATAATTTAATATTTATAAATATTTACTCCACTTGTTACAACACCTCTGTGTAATCACACAAGTGATATGGTGCATGGCGTTCTAAGAAAACCATTCATCATAACCAGATGTCTTTTTTCAAAATAATGGTCCTATTTAGGAAACTCCATAATTGAAGACGTCAGTCGACAAACCGGAGCCAGATTTCTGTTTATAGACAGTCAAAAGACATTTGACGGCAGAAATTTGAGTGTCATGTTTTTGTTCATTAAAAAAATGTAGGCTCTGTTCCTCCCTCGCGGACTGTGGTGCACAGTACAGCTGTTGATGCCGATGGCAACGTATTTACACAGGGAACAGGGACCGCACAGTCTGCAGGGATGACCGGGAACATACAGGGAACGCATGGGGAACACATAGCATGTGTGTAGTGACAGGATCAAGTGTGTTGGGACCAGGGGTAGACATGGAGATTGTGTCTGATAAGAATGCCTCCTGACATCTGGTAATATTTGATGTGGGGAATATCCTGTAGTGAATATCTCCATTGGGACAAGGAATCACGGTTAATAGTTTTCTGCTAAATTGTTTCTGCTGAAACTAGTTGATTTTTTTTTTACTTTTGATATTTAGATGTCAACAATGAACAATGAACTTGTCAAAAATAGCTGTGATGAGAGTGTTGAGTTGATGAAATCATGGACATGAATATCAAAACCTTCTTCCTGCTGAACTTTCTTCAAAGCCACTGCTTTATTTATGTACCATGGTAATTAACCTCCAGAGATGAAAAGTATTTCTACTGATAACCACAGTCAAACGTATTTAGTTTTAAAGGACATCTATAGGTGAGTGAAAATTGAGTTTAACATCGCTGTGGGAATCTTTTACTTATTTACAATGATAAATGAAATACCAGTAGACCTTGCATATACCGGCCTCAGATAAACCGGATACTCGCATATAACAGACTGAATCTAAAGTCATGGTCCTGTCTAATGCTAATTGCGGCATATGTGTATAACGGACTTTGCATATAACGGACATACATAGCTGGTCCCAATGAGTCCGTTATATGCGAGGTCTACTGTAGTAGGTGAACATCTTCCTCAGTTACACTCGTAATGGTAAATAATACATAGAATTGTTTGCTATTAAACTCTTTCATTGCTAAACATCATCCAAATATTATTATTCGAATAAGCTTGGTCAACTGTTATCATGGTGTACAACTTTAAAAAATATATATTTAAATTGGGTTTTAGAGTTGCTTTCTAGAATCTTTCACTAATATCACGACTTGTCAGTTTAGGGCAGGAAGAAAACCGCAACATCTGTAACGCTAAATGTTGCAATAAACCTGCGAGCACCTTCTTACATACAGTCCTAGTATACAAATGTATATCACCTCAATTATCCAGCCTAACAAGGACTTACACTACTAAGACAGTTGTCTGTACAATGTCAAACAGGGTGCAAGATAACACGGCCAGAGATACGACAACAAACACATACGAACCTCTCACGGCCTTGTTGTTGATCATAGAGCCGATAGTTCACCATTTATCCATGTCCATAAATACAGAATCTTCCATGAAGAAAACATATGCACAAACACCACATAAAATAGCTTGTCTTGTTGCTGTCACTGTGTCGTCTACACATGTGGAAGCAATGCCAATGAAGCAATGCCCACGATTGACCGTGATCAAGAACTACAATCCATTACGAATATTTTTGTGATGTAGAGTTAGCCAATATGAAACTTGTTGGATCGAGAAATCAGAAACTTCTTTGAAGAATATTCCAAACTTCCTTGGCTTAAGATCATGTAGATCAATCACTGTATTGTATGTACCATATGTATACATTAGATCAATGGTAATAGGATCATTTATTACCACGGTTGGACAAGAACCTGTTCCACAACATTGCTCAATCCACAGTGTAAGGTCTTGTAATAGATCTCCACATATTACGTGGATCTTCTCCACCCAACACCTTCTGAACAATGTACTACAAGGTATCCTCTCAACACAGACAACGAAGGCACGCACAATCCCAACAGTATATCTCTCTCCTGCCCTTTTCCAAGACACAATGCCCTACTGGTCAGACTCAGGCCCTAGAGGGTCCTGTTTCTGCCCTGTGGCCCTGGTATTCCATTGATGTTCCTCCAGACAAAGACAGAGAACACTACTGAATAACGCCAGATATTAATTCCTGAAACAAAACAAGTGAGTTTGGGGGGGGATCTGATGGCTAATCCGGGTCCTTGGCAGATGGCTTTGCAGTCATGATGCATTACGCTGTGACATGTAATGTTATATACAAGGCATCCTGTGGAACAATATGCGGTGAGGTCTCCAATTTCAAAACAGTGAAGATAGCGGTGCTTCAAGGTGTTCAAAGTCCCACACAGACTTCACAGGAACGTCAACTCCACATGGCGTCCACGGTGTTCCCATGAACATTTGCACTTCAGTATTGAAAAAAATTCATTTACGATGTCTAAAACTCATAAATACTGTGTATTTAATTATTTCCCAGTGAATGACTAAATAATGTAATAATGAAACAAAATAATACAAAACTAAGAACTTAAAATAATAATTATTTAACAAAAAATATTACCGTTATAATTAACAAAATTATTATTTCTTTAATCTAAACAAATGTAATTATTTCTTTATAATTGGATGGAATAAATATAACTATGATAATGTTGTACAAAATGTCGGAATAAAATCAAGATTTTATCTATTTTACCTCTTGGAATACGTCTCCAAGAGAGATATTGATCTCTGAGTCATCCGCGATGACATCAGATATAACGAACGTACAAGTGACACAAGCAGGCCAGTCTGGCTTAGACGCAGGCATCGAGATGGCTACAGGGCGTCGAGATCACTACAGGGCATCGAGATTACTACAGGACGTTGAGATTACTACAGGGCATCGAGATGGCTACAGGACATTGAGATTACTACAGGACGTACAGGCCAATATTCCGGATGAACCGTTTTGACATGATTAAAGACGTACTACACACAATGCACTGACCAGTGTAATCCCTCTATCACTGCAACTCTTCAGCAGAGGTAATACAGCTTTAATCCCTGATCTAGACCGTGACAATCAGAGAAGTTATATCCTGCCAATAGAACTTTGAGAGTGGCGATGTGGATCCAATGTGGATATATTGTGGATTAAACATAGGGATGATGTGGAGATAATGTGGAGATATAGTAGAGACATTGTAGAGATAATGTGGAGACATTGTGGATCAAATATAGGGATGATGTGGAGACATTGTGTAGATAAATATAGTGGATCCAATGTAGAGATAATGTGGAGACATTGTGGATCAAATATAGGGATGTTGTGGAGACAATGTGGAGAACATTTGGAATTGTGGATATTATGTGGACATGGTGGCGATAATTTCTTATGCAGCATAAAATAAGATGTAATACCAATCCTCATTCATTTCTTTGAATAAATCCATTTCTTTGAATAAATTCATAAATTCATAGTAAATCTTACCAAAATACCACACAATTTCACATCCAAGTAGCACATTAACAAGTGTAGCAAGTGAATTCTCCAGTAGCAATCTGACCAAGTGTGTACAGACCTTGTAATAGGTCAAAGGGAGATGACTTAAGGGTGTACTGTATATACCGTGATTTCTGTCTGTACCAGTCACAGTGTGTCAGTATGAGAGAAGTTTGCCAGGGGCACACACACTTAGATATCAAATATAATCTACTAATATTATATTATCCTGGCATAACTAATACCATTGAGATGCAATAAATGTATGCATATAGTGTAAACAGCAAATAGTGTGAATGATATGAATATTGACAGTATGGGGTCTGGGGTGGGGTGAGGTGGTGGGGGTGGCAGGGGTGGGGGTGTGTGGTGGTGGAAGGAAAGAGGATGGGATATGGTAGCACAAATGGTAGTGCGTTCAACAATAGATCTGCAGGGTCATGTTCAAATCTTATCTAGGTGCCTGCATGCTATATCTTCTCAGTGGCTTCAACTAGTTTCACATGTGCCACAGCATGGGGAGGATAGACATGAAATGGCTGTATATCTAGATTACAGTTGTCAACATTGATTTATAATTTCCATACCACTTTCTTTTAGGATCTAATCCCAATAATCAGGGGAAGACATTTTTTAAAGATTTAAGTTGTTGAAAAAATACATAGAATTTCTCCAAATGAATTTACATCAGGGATAGAATGTTCCATATTTTTTTCCTCCATTGATTTCTTCAAGATTTTAGAATTAAAAAAACCCCACTAAATTTAGCAGTGCTGGGCATAGCTTAGCACAAATTCACATACGCCCTGTGTAGACAATGCCATCGCATAGCCAGAACCGGCATAAACAGTCTTTAAACATTTTAATGGGTTGCTTAAATGATATTTTTTTTCTCTTTCAGCCATGGCGCCGTGTCCTTTCATAACAGTGTGGTCCCCCCACAGCTGTCACAACATTAAAAAAAATATTGTGGGGGCCCTCTCAAACCAAGAACCATATTTTACAATAGGTAAAAACAGTGTTGTGAATGTATTTACCATTTCAAAAAGATTTATGGTCAACATGATAATTTTTCATACATTATTCTTGAAATAATGCAAATAAACAAATATGCGAATAATTATTTTAGCACTTTTTTGTTTTATATACCTTCCCCATGTCAATTTGAGTCTAATGGTAAAGACATATTTCAACCGATGCCAGACTGTTACATGTTGAAACAGAAGTCAGCTGTGTAAGAAAAGATGGTAACGTATAACCTCAAAACATGTAAAACTGGCGATGTAAAAAACAGTTACATCACCAAACACATAGATCCATCCATACATTTTCTAAAATGACGTATGGGTGTATGGGTGAAATATAATAATATTCCCACTGCGAATATTTCCCGCTGAGATACTACCGTAGTAATATCATTCATTCTCTAAAAATAAAGTTGGGATATGAATGATATAATAAGGTAATATGGATACAATTAGTAACATTCAACAACTTATACTATTACAATGTTGCAATGCATATGCAGTACCTAGTAAATTGTAGCTCTAATATGATAATCTAGCAACATAGTTCTTATTCCTAGAACATCTAGCAACATAGTTTTTCTTTTACAAGAATAATAAACTCATATCAACCTTCTACTCAGTTTGTATAGAGTATACAATTTAGTTGATTAAATACTATGTTATTACAACTATGCATTGTCATAATATGCCCATTCAATATTATTTCAAAATGGTAAAACAATTTATTTTATTTTTAAATACCACTAATTGCTAATGTATTTATATTAAAATTGCTCCAAGGAAAATGCAACTGCACAAATCGAAGTGATTACTATTAGCAAGTTGTAAACATGTGGGAACAATTATACAGATGGAGAAATTGTGACGAATACAGAACTATAAAGCAAGTAGAGCACCGTTCCGCTTGAATGACTTCGCAACCCAAAGAAGGCCTCTGTCCTAAAGTGTGAACTCCACTCAGCGTTTGACAACAAAGAGGTGACAACAGTTCATCACCAAATACAGACGATCTGTACTTATGTTGGCGGACGTAAATATACCAATAGATCCTTCCAAACTAGATATACAACAGGGATGTCGTTCCTGTGAACTTTACCATTCATAAACCCTCATTGCCGACACATGCAGAACTTGTCACTATCACAACCCTCCCGAGTCGACAGTCGATGGGGCCCAGTCGATCACCAATATTGTGGACATAAAACAAATTAACACCGCATACTCACATGGTTCATAAACCGACCCTCTAAAACAGTCTGGTCTCCAACCGGGCATCATAAGCTTTATGGCAATCCTGTACGCATCCTAAGAACATTCCGCAAACTTTTTCTCAGCATCCCAACTCTGAGAACTCTATCTCTCTCTATCCCAGACTTCGCGATGTAAAAAGTACGGTGTACATACTCTTTCCCTTACCACCAAACAACAGTGCTTATAGACTCGGCGGCCAATCAACTTCTGTTGGCCTTGTAACAGCTATATCCCCTCTCTGTCTACCCCGCAGACTAGTAAGAACGTTTTGGAAAACACTACACTGTTGTGTAAATATAGAAAGAAACTGATAACAAAGGGTAGTATTAGCATTTGCTTTGGAATTGTTGCACACGTGTTGATGATTATATCTTGAGAACTGTTGAGGATGAAGGAATTCCATCAATGCTTATCACCACTGCACTTCTTATATTGACATTCCGTATTTTGAGAAAAAAAAAGGGATTCTTTCCCTGAAATGTTTATTTAAATGTTTCTACTAATACAAGTAGTGTTGTCAGCATATTCCAATAATCAAGGCTGAAAGAGAGATTCACCGCCGCTTCTTTATAGTTCAACAGTTGGCATGTAGGTGAAACGCTCGTAAAATATTATCATAATGCCGGATTTCATCGATGGATGGATTGTCATAGTAGAATGATTAGTAACATTATTTTTGTGAAATAATGTAGAAGCGACAACAACTGATAGTTCAAACTCCTGATTTGCACGTTCTGGACCCGACATACTGTGATTGAGACCAAGTTTAAATATCTGCATACCGTTACAGGATCGATATTACGGGCTTTCCTCCGCCCAAAACAAACCGAAATACCGCCGAAATACTGAAGAAAACGCCATAAAATCTCCGATTAACCATTGAATGCAGGATCCTCGAGAATAGGACCCAATTACAGGTCAACTTTCCGTCACAGTTGTAATATAATTTAAGTACAACATAGTAATGTGTTTCAAGGAATATCGTGCGAACAGTGTCTCATTCATAGAATTATTCGCTGGGTAGGTGCTACAATTTACATTTTTAAATATTTCCCCCCTCTCTCTCTCTGTCTCTCTCTCTCGTTCTCTCTCCATCCCTTCCATTTATCTACCTCTCTCTCTCTCTCCCCTCTCTCCCCCTCTCTCTCTCTCTGTATCTCTCGTTCTCTTTATCTCTGTCTCTCTCTCTAGCACTCTCTCTTTTCTCTATCTCTCCCCTCTCTCTTTTCTCTCTCTCCCTCTCTTTCCCTCCCTCCCTCCTATATATATATATATATATCTAGCTATCTATCTCATCTCTCTCCTCTTTCTCTCTTCCTGTATCTCTATCTATATATCTTATCTCTCTTCTCTCTCTCTCTCTCTATCTATTTATCTATCTCTATCTCTCTCTCCACAAACCTTCATGTACAGTTTGTCAGTGTCTTTCTGTTGTTGTATGTAGAACCGGGAAACATGTTCAGATAGCCATTATAAGTTTGCTCTTCATCTATCGCTGCAGTTTTCAATTAAATATTGTTTTTAGAACAGAAATTACAGTAGATATAATGATGTCATGAAAGCTTTCGTAAATAAATAACACGTTCCGTCAATACGTACAACACTAAACATAGTATTAATTAATTGTGAATAATGAACTACTTTAGTACGATAACAATTAGCATGGCATGTCTGAAAGATCGTGAAATGTCTCACGCAGGGAGTGTCACCAATGTGATCACAATTAACTCATCCATATATCATGCCATAAGTTAGCCTATATCATGCCATTCATGCCATAAGTTAGCCTATATCATGCCATAAGTTAGCCTATATCATGCCATTCATGCCATAAGTTAGCCTATATCATGCCATTCATGCCATAAGTTAGCCTATATCATACCATTCATGCCATAAGTTAGCCTATACATCATGCAAGGAAGAAAGGTGTGATTCGTCGTTGTATTGGTGAATCGTGACATTTAAAAATAAACCGTATATATGTATGCATTATGGGAAAGACTATATTATTATTTCCGGGAGCGCAGGTAGAACTTTTGACCGGAGCGAATTACGGTCCCCGACACCGCTCAATATCAATGTTGGCGAAAGTTACCTTTCCAATGCGATCATGATGATGCGGTGTATACTGTGGCAATCAGCGATAGAAACTTACCCTTAAAATTACTGTCCCGAATAATGATACAAATAACAAATGTTTACAACAAAAAAAACATGAATTTCTAATGGCCCTACCTGTAGCATTGGGATAAATGGCCGGGCCAGCGGGCCAGCGGACAGCGGTAACTTCGAAAACTGGTGGCAATGCAGTTATCAGCTGGTTATATAAAAATGTATATCACCCTTGGTCCGTTAGTAGCCTATACCATGCATGCAGTCGGTGCTCCGTTTTTTAAAAAAAAAGAGCATATTTTACAATTTTACTATATAGGCACCATTGCAAAGTCCAGTAATCAATCGTTACTTAAATACCAAATTATTAGGTGTGACTATTGAGGCCAATTCTATTATTTTGCAATACTATTGAGATAGTTGAAACCATTCTATACATGGTACTATCATACACAACGTCATAAAAACACTTAATTTATACTAATCTATATATAGTAGTAAATATCTGAAGAAAATGGTCATATGACAAGTAATAGCAAATAGTTTAGGTGTGACAACCAGGCATCGATTTTAGCCGATAGTCTCCATGTTATCGCATGCAGTCGTAACATTTGGCGTATAATTATATAGCTCAATATAGTCTCTCGACTGGTTCCAGTAAAGTAGTAATGGTTCGGTTCTTCTATAAGTGGCCGGCGTATCATTAGATCTTTGAAATTACCCCCCAAAGTAATTACTCTCTCTTACAGGTAAATGTTAAATATTCTACAGCGTGCTCCTTTTTCTACCTTGCTAGCTATTCGAGGGTGTTGGTAACTCGATGAAAGGTCCGCCGAAGACGTTTTGTAGTTCATCGGGCGAAACTTCTCACACCAAGACCGCGATGTCCAAATTACACATAACGCCTGCTTAGACAATTTCGGGTAAATTGATAAAACAGGGATGTCGTTATCAAGACCGGTAATAATCCTCCGAGAGAATTGCCTAATAACGCGAGATAAATCAAATTATGTCGAACCCGCAAGAACATTGGCGGATGTTTCGAGAAAGGTTTTTAACCCACCGACGGGAATTTAACGCGATTGGTGTTAAGATTTACAAGTAATAATGGACTATTTACACCTGCTGGTCTTTGCGAGATCTCGCGGGACTTGAGGCAAGCTTCGTTCCTTTGTGACTTACCGTGTCAGAATGTGATTAAGTAATTACAGTACATACAAGGGTTTTATTCCTCGGCCTTAATTTTTCTCTCTCGCCTTCTTCTTCATATACAATCGTGTTGATGAGAGAATGTGTGGACGGTGGTGCCTCGTTCAACCCCCATGGATGCAGTCGAAATTCCCTACTGGTATAGGTTTAATACCTGGAGAATCAATTGAACATGCTTCAATGTTCTCATCGACATTGATATAATATCTTCAAGCCACGTGATATATTCAAATGATGCCAAAGTCTATACATAATGCGGAAACTATAAAGAATTATTGCAAATAAAATATAGAGTTTCCATTGGTTTTCAGGTTGATTCCCACTCCAGGGTAATGTATATATTAGTCTGGCAGCCTAGGGGATTCCGTGCAACTTTTTTGATGAAAGCAAGCGACATGTTTTTTTGTGTTCCTCATGCA
>JAUTBZ010142650.1:0-12629 GCA_032361785.1 Lepetodrilus galriftensis | reverse complement strand
CTCTCTCTCTCTCTCTCTCTCTCTCTCTCTCTCTCTCTCTCTCTCTCTCTCTCTCTCTCTCTCTCTCTCTCTAACTTTCCCTCTCGTTTTTTAAATATTTGATTTGGGGGAGCTACATGTTAGATAGTGATCGTTAAGTCAATAGTCCAATTGAAATGAAATAGTATTATACTGGGGGAATGCATTACATGTGTCGACCCATCCAGACGTTGATGGTATGTAATCGATGCGGTTTGGTTATTATTTTTCTGATTGTATTTAATTAGTTTCACTGACAAATATGAACTAATTTTGATATGGGGATTTGAATGTGTGCATGTTATTTCAAAGACTTCCTAAACTTAAGTAGAATTTAGTGATAATTTCGTTTGCGTTATTGATCGACTTATTTTATTCACAACTACCTCCTCTCTAAAAGAAATACTGCCTTCTGCATAAAAATCATAATATTGACTATCATCCTCTTGAAACCATGCTGTTTCACTTGCTTGGTGGTCTATGTAGAGATACTGGGTTGGTGTCGCAGGCTTCCTCATTGAAGTGGGTTTGTCCATTATGACAACTGACGATTTCATGAGATGGAGTCATTCTGAGTCGTGGGTCCTAGCTACTTGTCTTCATCGAGGGCATGAATTTTGACTTCCATAATTGCTTTCGGCTTTCGGCTTTTTTTTTTTTCCGCTCAGAAAGTAAAGAATCCTGCAAACATGATTGACGAAGGTCTCATCGTCTTGGCGTAAATCGCGAAATTACTACAGCAGGTCATCATGTAATTACTCCTAGATTGTCACACGGACATTTTCGTGAAACTCAGATTTAGCTCCAGTTTACGAAGCTTGTCTATGCATTAAGAGCCAATAAAGTTCCCGTAGCGATCAGCGAAATACCATAGGTGGATTCGACAGCGCTAGGAGCTCCTGGATACGAGGGCTTCCTGAACGTGTGCCTAGGAGAGCACTCGTATAAGGATGCTTATCCATAAGTGAAATTGAGCTTCATGAAAATGTGCCCAGGACATAATTTCTCGAAGCTCTCATATCTACTATGAGACCATATAGCGCTCTCGTAAATGCACGATCCCCATAGATGGATACGCGTGTGTCATGGTTTTGTAGTAGATATGAAAGCTTCAAGAAACGATATCCTGGTTAGTATCTATACGATGCTTAGTCACGAACCAAATTAATTAATAATAAGGAATAATTATTAATAACATTCGTCTTTGAAGTTACCATTGCTACTTGTGTAAACACCTGCTGCTAAGTATAGTAACTATGAAGTGACGTGTGCAAATGGAATGTATAGTCATTGCTGTAACTATCTCTATCTTTACCTTGGGCGCGTTCATGCAGTGCAGGGCTGAGTATAAGCCGCTTAGTTAAACTGGTTCCCTGCGACTTGAGACAGTAGCTAGTTTAGTAAACCGCTTGTGTCATTGAACGCTCTGCTTGTTTTCAGTATCGTATTTGATCGTTTCAGATGTGTGTAAAACGCATGAAAACCACACAAGCTCGGGAATGCGGATATCATATTTCCTACAAGTTAGTTACACTACTTGTCTATTTCCGTCGTTCGGAAAATCTCTTTTCCATTACAAACTTTGCGCTCGATTATTTGTTTTGGGATTTTTTGTGTGAGGAGATATTCCATCAACTTATCCATATTTAGAACTGTCGACGTTCTATTGGCACTGATGCACATACCTCACAGTCGCTGTCCTGAGCACGGGGTTAGCACTGATGTTTTAAGTAGAATTGTTGTCATATGTTGTTCATCAGTGATATGATCCTCCAGACGTGTCGCTGGCATCACGTTATTATCGATATGTTGCACGTGTCATGAGTGAGCATAACAACCATTACTTGTACAATTAATTTCAAGAATCATGATGATCCGCAATACCACTCTGGGATCGGATGTGTTCCCAGTTCATATTTATTCATCGTATATTCCCTGATTTATATGCAAATGTCAATAACACTTCAAATAATGTCGTTATTTCATCTGTGTCAGCTTGATCGCCATCGCGCAATATATTTAAGATTTCAAGCATATAAGAGTGGTAATGTGTTCCCAAATTACTTTTTGAAATGAATGAATGAAGGTTTTTCCCCGTCAAATGTGTCACTACTCTAATTGCATGTGCACAGAGGGTGGAAGAAAAAAATAACCTCATGGTTATTTTATTGTTTGATCAATATTTTACAAATGTAGCTCTAGCTCATTACTGCAATGCTTCCCATACAAATAGCCTTCTTATGACGCTATATGCTGTTTTAGAAGTTCAGATATCAGCACATATTTCGCCTAGGAATTAAATACTAACTAACGTCACTGAAAGGATGTCAGCATCGGTATACAATACATACAAGTGACTAAAACAGCATACATTTAAGCAACTTCGTTTTATTTACACAAAAATATTTTGACAATAATAAGCGCGGATGCGTACCGATTTAATGGTCTAGTAATTCACTCACTACCAGTATATCAACGTCAAAACATTCCCTCTAGAAATTAACAAATGTTCGCATTATTAATTTAAAATAATCCACTTTATTGCAATCATGTATGACATACATTGTTGGTAAGTTTTCTATATGACCAATTGTTATTTCTTTCTGAAACAAAAATGATCATGTCGCTCGGATACTATGTTCACCTGTACGAAATCGCGTAACTCTAAAATCTTAATGCCAACACGATTGTAAGGTTATCTATGTGACCATACGTGAATTTCAAAGAGACACAAACCTTATCTTGGTTCTCCTCATCCTCGAAAACCCAAGCTGTTGTGACTCCACTACCTTGTTTGACAGATGGTTGTGGAGCCACAACAGCTTGGGTTTTCGAGGATGGGTTCTCCTGAGCGAAATGACGTAACTCTACGGCAACCTAAATAACGCCAACCTATGGCATACAACGCAGGATTACATATGATATACCGCAGAGTTACGGCGTTTCGTAGAACCTGTTGAAAATGGCCCCAATGAAATTCCCGTACCACACACGATAGATCTTGACCTTTTTCAGCAACAAAGCCTTTCGCCTGATCCACGAAACATTATCCCTGTATTACTTAAAATAGCATCACGAACGTTTTGTCTAAAACTGTCTATCACCGTGAAGGACGAGTGGCACCCAGTGACGTGGAGCAGTAATCTGATGCACGTGAATGTTTGAAGGACAGACTAGAACAGAAGCAGAAAGTCGCAGAGCGAACAGTGCAAGAGCAGTGGCACAGATAAACATCTGCGGCGAATATGCTTATTTAGTTATCCTTTTTGTAGCGAGAAGAGAAGGGTAGCGCTATATGTGAAAGACTAATAAAAAGAAACAAAGAGAGAGCGAGAAAGAAAGAAAGATGGTTAGAGATAGAGAATGCCGAGACTGGCAGAAATGTAACCAACAAATGCAATAGTTCACACGCAGAGAAAGTAAACAATAAGGATGAACGTTTCACGTTATCAGCCTGTTTAAATGTGTTTGTCAAGAAGAGATGATACCATCTTGCAATGGAAAGTGTAAAAGTGTTCTCCACACGTTTGCTGACATCAAACAGGTGTAGACAATTAACCAAAACTTAAGTAATTAATACCCTAGTGCCACAATGTTAAGGTACCTCCACTCTCAAAATCCTAAATCCTATTCCCCAGGTATTTGACACCACAATTAAGTTACCGGAAGTAGTGTCGTCAACCAAGGTTGAATTCATCCCCGGGGCAAAATGTGAAAGAATTAAAGAAAACCCCTCGCCCCCAACCCATAGACACCACACAAGCTCTTCAATCGGGTTCAACGTAATCCCTTAGATCGTTACCCCTAGCAACTTTAGCCTAGGTCCAAGGTAACCCCAATAGTTTGAACCCAGGTTCCAGTTACCAGAAGCAGGATAATCTAAGGCGGGGTTACGTTGAAAGGCGAATGAAAGAGTTTCAGGAAGGTTTTACCATTTATCTACTACTAGTATATGGTTATGAAATATCCCCGTCAGTTTGAAACGAAGGACATAAGGATATTATATTAGTTAAATTCTAGATTCAGACCACGTAGACACAAGACAATCACCCGATGATCCGAGTTATCATCAAATAGAACATAAACTATGTCTGAAATGGAAGTACCGTTAGTGTCTTAAGATATATCGTAGAGAATATAGTTTGTGTGTATTATAGGCATACGGAGAATGTTTTGACGCTTTGAATAATATACAACATATCCTAACCATCGTTCGAGAAGGCATCAGTTGTACCAAAATATGTTTACATTAATTTAATCATTGCCAATATTTATATATGAAATGTTCTTATTATGTATACGCAATATCTTAGTTTGATTCACAATACAGACGGACCAAGGAATTTGGCAGTTATTATGCAGCGCATAATTTTTTCCCTTTTCACCGTCTCGACACTTACGAAAATACACACAAAATATCACAAAATACACGACATTTATACTACAGCTTATGTCATGCACACTCAGTATTTAGTCGATGGTTATTCCCTGTCCTCGTGCTGTGGTAATATTTGGAAGGCTCGAAATGGCTAGAGCCGTCCTTGTCCATATGGTCCGCCTGGAAAGGCACATTGATACTTTCGTTGATCTTCACCAGGTGAAAGAACCGCAGCATTCTCTTGAACCCGTTCCTGAACGTCGGGTTCATCCAGAAGTAGACGAACGGATTGTAGCACGAGTGACTCATTGCCACCCACTGAATGGCCAGATAGACAATGTTCATGTAGTGGTGGTCGTAGATGGAAGGATTCCGGTCTCCCACCAGCGTCACCACGTGCAAGGGGAGCCAACACACGGCGTATATCACCACGACCACTATGATCATCTTCACCATCTGCAAGAAAGTGATGAGCATCGTCAAGTTAACCATGGGTGCGTTCAGAAACACAAGCGGATTACCAAACTAGACACTGTCTCAAGTCTTGTGAAACGTACATGGGACAGAGAACCAGTTTAGATAAGCGGCTTACTCAGCCCCGTGCTGACTGAACGCACTCCATGGAATCGTTTTACGCAGTTCTCCTATCTACCACGAGACTATACGCGCTCTCGTAGCAATCCCTTATGCATGGCAACCGGGCACTTACGAGAGCGATATGCTCTCATAGTGGATATGAGAGCTTCGAGAAATATTACCATGATCATTGGCAAATAATACACAATTGTCACTTATTCTATCTTCTCAGCGTAATACTGCTATTTTCTACGTTTGAAGAATACAGAACTACAAGATGACAGCAACGCTGTGTGAGGAACACGCGTCTAGACAATGTATGCTTCAAGTGCAAGCTTGCGTTTTGATATATTCTTACATTATGAGTTTCAGTGTAAATCGCCACCATCATCATTATAATCATTATTACTACTATTATTTTGTTATTAATAATATGCCATTGAATTCAAAATAAATATTTAAAAAAAAAGCATTTTTAAAAAAATAATTAAACAATAGTATGACTACATTGTATGTTTCATAAGATATGTCTATGAATAGGTTACTATAGGTTTTTAACCAGAAAGTCAGTACTGTAGTAACTTACAAAGCCACAAGCAGTTTATGTTGTGATTGCCTTGCATACAACCAGCTACCATGTGGTATCTGAGACTACCATCAAACCTAGTGTACGCTGCTAGAACTCATGGGACGCAAACTACTGCATTGGCATTGGAAATAGGACATGGCCAGATAATAAGCCAATCATAAGCCCAATCTGACAGGCTATAACCAGTAATCTCTGCGCAGCGCTGCCACTAATGCATAGTGCTAACACCAAGGCACGCTCGCAGATAATCGTATGCGTCGATCAAAACATTTTTGTTTTCTTTGAAGTTAGGTTTAAAGATTATTCCGCTGGCATTTCGGCTTTCGGATGCTTTGAGCTGAAGAGTACACGTGTACTTGTAGTGATGTGCGTTACAGTAAACCTGCGAACACATGTTGGTGTTGATAAACCAAAGAATGATGACGATAATCTAATAAGAATGACGCGCAATGCGACACTAGTACAGCCCGTGCTATCATGATCTGCCGGAAAGGTAACTTCCGGTTTCGACCAAAAGAATCCTGGCCTAGAAATACTAGTTTAAAGTATACGTTTTTTAAACCGATATTTCATATAGGTTTGCATGATTGTGTTATTTTCATAAAGCATTTATCAATGTCATATTAACACCATTATATCAACTTTATAGCATCTTTATAGACATATATTACCATCTAATTGAATATGTCAATCATCTGATACAGTATAAATACGTAAGTGGTAGGTAAGATACCTCTATAAATATCTGAATGATTTAGAATGATTGGTTTTCTGAAACATTTTGAATACATTAAAGAGTTGTACTCTAATCCGGATGTAAACCAAGGCACTTATCATTCCCGAAACAAACAGAAGTACCTTTGAAGAGTTTGGTATACTAAAAACGTAATAAATGTATGGTGGCCCATAAGGGACATTACTCTATCGACTGTTTCAGGGATATATATATAGAGTGGTGTCCCTTTTGAGTCATGATACGATAGTCATGGTAGCGGTCAAACCCTAAGCCTAACAGAGTCAATATACAGCAGTCAAACACCAACATAATCTTATCGTATGCATACCCGTCTCTTGGATGCTGCCAGTCTGTTGTCCCTCCCCGAGTCCGCCTCTCCGGGAGGCTTCTTAATCCACACGACGTAGCCTATACAACCATTGGTAAAGGCCAGCACGGAAAGAGGTACGAAATACTGAGTTATCATTATCACCATACTGTACACATACTTGTTGTACTCGTCCCCCCACACTTCCACACACAGCCCGTTGGATGACGGGTCACCTGGATACGTGGCATTGGGATATATTACAGTGGCTGTCAGTGCGATTGGTAAAGGCACTGCACTGGATAAGAACACTATAAACACGATTATCACCAACAGGCGGCGCTTCGACATCCGGGGCCGAAGAGGAAACAAGATGGCGACGAATCTATCCAGACTCATGGCAACCAGCGTCAAAGAACTGACGTACACGGCTACGATCTGTAAATACGCCCACGTTGGACAGAGTATATTTCCAAAAGGCCAGTATCGGGTCAGGTTAGCGAACACCGAGAAAGGATTGCAGATGACGGCTTTGATGATGTCACTGAGAGCCAACGTCAAGAGGAACAGGTTGGTGACGGACCGCATTCTCTGGTCGCACAGGATGATGTAGCACACCGCCATGTTGCCGCTGATGGCCACCAGGATGATGAGCGTGTACATGAGGACCAGGATGATGGTGACGCCCAAGCTGACGCCGATGTCGCCTCCCACATGATCCGTCGCGTTCACGGACACTTCCGTTGTGTGTCCAAACACCGTGTAGTTCATCTCTGGGCCGACCATGACGCTAGTCCGTTACGCCTCGAGGACGAGCTTGCTATCCTAGCATATCTGGAAGAATACGAACACATAATACGTTACAGAAAGATGGTGCCATTCACATATTTCCCAAAAATATGTCAGATTTTCCAGCAATTCCGATAATGTACCAAGGCATAGTTCACGTTTTAAAAGTCACACATAACACACACACACACACACACACACACACACACACACGCACGCACGCACACACACACACACACAGACACACACACACACACACACACACACACATACACACTCATACATTAATCCAGACACTTCGCTCTCAAGTTTACCTTATTTCAACCGGTATACCAGGGATCCTATCCTGCCTATCGTATCCGGGATACAATAATGTCATTGTCAGACCAAATTATCTAAACCAAATATTATTGCAATACTTGTATATGCCTGTTAGCAACTCTACCGTACAGTCACCGTGTGAACAATAATATGTATGTAGACATATACTGTAGTGTCTTATATGTAATTAACACTCCTTGTACATGATGAATTTTGCTATTGATACCATACAAACTGGCAATTGCTCTAGATGTATTCGATTAGCCTAGGGTAGTTGTTATAACATGTATGATCAATATTTGAATCAATGGCATGAAAGACTTCTGACCTTATAAAGATGTGAGGAAGTAGTATGCATGCATTCTTCATGTTGTTGTCCAGGACTTGCTTTGGGGAAAATGTAATATCAGATTACATTACAAGCCATAATAGACATGTAGGCTACAGTATTATGTAATAGATGTATCCATATGGAAATACACATAAATTAACACCAATTCGTGTTATCATGCTTGTTCCAAATGTCATGTTTTTTAAAACATCCCGGGGTGCCATAACGCAGCCCCACTACACGAAAGGGTCAGTGCCCCTTTTATCTTCCAGTCAACAGTTTTGTCGAACCAATAATGGCTCTGTTGTGTTCGAACAATCACCATCACTCTTTGGCGATATGCATATCTTCATCGAATGTTAAAATACATTTCTCTTTGGAGTACAGCAACTTAGCAATTTGTGTGTTTTACTCGTTTTACATGATGGTATTTAAGAGCGCTCGTGGTGATGAAGAGTAACCCAGATTGGTGAAGTATAAGAACGAACCGGACTGCATAGAGTCTAACATAGCGTCGTTATCTTCACACGTGGAACTACTATTACATGCGTGACTTAAAGGTATCGGCCAGGGTATCGTTTCTCGAAGCTCTCTTATCCGCTAAGAGACCATAGCACTCTCTTAGCAGTGTATTAGCTATAGGCAAAGAGAGCGTTATGGTCTCTTAATGGATAAGAGAGCTTCCAGAAACGATACCCAGAGTCGTTGTAGGAATAAGCACGAGAGGCATCAAAATAAGAACTAAAGGCATTGGTTATTAAAGGGTGATGAAAGGGAACAGTTTTCAATCCAGACCTACGTTTTTATCTCTTAGGTGTACTCAAATACATTTAATTGAGTGAATTCCTGAATATTCTCTTTTATTACACAGCTTGATCACATTCTACGTATATCATATTGAACCAAGATGGAAATAACCGGATTCTGTATAAGTATGACACTGTCATTAACTTCATATTTCACCTACTTAACAGACCTATCTTCTTTTCGTGAAATATTCCCTAAATTTCATTTGGAGTTCCTAGTGCAGTTCCTAGTGCAGTTCCTAGTGTTTTATTCAGCAATTAACCTACCTCATAGTGTTTCATATGTCGCAGTAGTTTATCAATATACACGTTCACATCTGATGAGCTGGGTCCTTTGTTCTGACAAGTATGACCACAGTAAATCATGAGCGTTTACACGAAAACAATATAAAACCTACTTGTCATTGTCACGCGACCGAGGATTCCCATAGCAAGTTCAATGAACCTCCATCTTCAGAGAAGACCGTCACTTGGCTATAGTTCCCTTGAGGTATTTCTCTAATTATTCTACGAAGATCCATAGGATGTTTCCAGTCCATTGTTCTGGTTCCATCGGGGTAAGAATGGAGTGATGAATGTCTGATACACACACAGTGTCGTACACGATGTCCATAGTTCAGAAATCAATTGGCCCTGCAGAAGTGTACATGCCGTGGAATCTATCTACCAATTTACCGCACAGCTGTGACAATATTGCTTGAAGTACAAAAGCACTTGTATTAATGATATGGCAAGTAAGTAAGTGCTGTTTCAATACCGTATATAACTCAGATGAGCATCCACAACTTCGACAGTATGTCTCTACATTGTGAGTGAGTGTATATTGAGTTTAACGTCGCTGCGGGAATCTTTCACCCATTTGCGACGATGTGTCTACATCTTAAGAAATTTAAAGGGCGCATTGAAATAGTAATTATATATACACTCTCTTTGAAGATAATACAAGAGCGGCGTATCCTTTCACGTAGCTCTTTTATTTACTAAGAAACCATAACGCTATCTGAGAACTGGGTATCGTTTCTTGAAGTTCTCTCAACCGCTAATATATAAGGGACCATAACACTCTCTTAGCAATGCATTACCTATCGGCAAATAGAGAGTTTCGAGAAACGATACCCAGGTTCTTAGAAAGAGCTTTGTTGAAGAATAGCTTGGATAATTTAGAATGTACATACGTATTTCTGAATATATGCAAATAAGTATCATGAAGGATGAGATTGACATGCGAATTATAACCTTGTAACGCCATCTTGTGTTGCATACTCCCCAGTGAGTTATTATCTCTGAATATGTGTGCATACGTGTATACATAACATAAATCATAATAGCTGGTCTTTGGTCCATTGACGTTGTGTCTAGGTTTATTACCTCGTTGGCATTATCTCCGACTCGTTTGAAACACTTATGTGTGAGTCATACAACGTGGAGACTGTATATAGTCTCTAACCATACACAGGTGTGCACACTTCAATCCCTTGACAGCAGTTGACCACAATATGAGGTATCTTGACAACAGTCTGGATCAATGTGGGTTTCCAACTCTATCGCCTGATGAAATGCTGGATTCAAAGAAAGAACCCTCTGAGTCCCTCGTCTCAGTACTCTCTCAAGACTGAACAGACATACTAATCTATCTCAGAACGTAATCTAGCCTGGTTTGTCGCCGCGAAATTCGCCTCCTGTGTGCAAGAACATAACCCACCGAAGGTTAAAGTGTGGGCTCGGTCAAGGGAACGCATGCACATACCAATGGGTCAGGTATGTTTGCCTGTTCTGACAGGTGTACATGGATACGAATTATAATAGCATTGTCCATACCCACGCGAGTCTGCATTTAGTCTGGAGGACAAATCCATATTGATGTTCCCTATCGCTATATCTATCCGGCATTTAGTAACAGTCCGTCCGGATCCGTCCCGTACAGATTGCATGCAGAACTCGTCGGTCAATTTCAACCCCGGTTCCTGTATTGACAACTCGCAAACAACCAATGTAATTAACTACAATGTTATTCCTCATCCTAATCCTGAAATATAGCTACACTTTGTGTATTTTATTATATGTTATGAACATTATCTTATCTAGAAACAAGCTATTTTATTATTTTGTTTTAATAAAGTGATAATATTATTTACTTATTTAAATTTGTATATGTTTTGGGATTAGGGGTGCGGGTCATAACTATATGTAGTGGTCATATTTTGACAACAAAATACATTTGAAAAGAAAAGAAAAACAATAATATCGACGACATATTGTAGTTAATGGCGTGTTCAAGTGCATGTGTTAGAACAATTATCAGTTTATTATCTTTTAAAATAAGATAGTAGGATAGAATGATAAATTCACGAAAGAGCTATAGCCATATGGGAGTATAGGCTGTGTTTATAATGCTAATAAGCATTACAATATTGCATTTGATACCAGGATTTAATAGACTAGTATAATCCGTATGACGATTAATGGACACAACTGAAACACAAGAATGGCTGTACGCAAGATCCATGTTTCCTTCTTATAGCGCGTTTCTCATCAAGACCGCAAGACCGACAGACCTGTTTACGGCAAACATAGCTGAACTTGGTTTTTTTTACAGCAGACAGAACAATAACGTCAACAGCAGACAGAACATTACTGTCTACGGCAGACAGAACACAAGACAGCCAGATTCCAGTCAGCGCGTGGAAGACTTACATTCTAATTCTGGAATTTAAATTGCAACAATTGTACTTGCTGCTGAGTTCAGTAAATTACGATTTTTTTGCAATTTCCAAACCGATTTATCCAAGGACCTATAAGTAACCACGAGGAAAGCATTACTTTAGGAATATAAACAGTGTAAATGTTTTTCCCCCACATGTATATGGACGTCAGCGTCTTCATTACTCATTGGTGTGAAAGCTAAAACCACAAGAAGTCGGTGTAGCAAACTCCTCATCAATTGTGTTTATAAATTACAATTGTAATTCTGAGATCTGTTTTTCTATCACGACGCGTTTAATATCTGTTTGGATGATCCAAAGAAATGGGATTGGTGATGTAGTTTCAATTAATTTCTTCAAATTAACCAAAGAAAGACGTACGATGATCGCGATGAGACATCTGTAATTCATCAGTGTAGATTATCAACCTTTGAAAACATATGCCAGTCATGGATCTTGCGTTACCGTAACATAAAACCATACGTAAGTTGCTGGTTTTCATCTCATCATAAACAGCTTGTCACCACTATCCATGAAACATTACCGATGTAAAACTACCAACTGAGCCAAAGAAAACAATACAAATTCGATGTTATTTGTTTGAAGATCGACCCCATGTTTTATTATAGTCCCTTTGAAAGTTGTCATGGTTTACAATGTTACACATCAACGTAATAGTGTTATAAATAACACAGAACAAATAAACAGGACTTTACAAATAGCTCGGGGGCTGAGAGCTATTTCGACTTTACCTCCCCGAGGGCGAACTATTGTTTCATTCGGTACGTCAAGCTTCATCTCAAATTGCAACATTATATATCTCCACTTCATATCGCATGTGTTCCACGTGAAAAGTCAAATAGTATTTTGATACTTGAATATTTGTGCACTTTTTAAATAGGCATTTAAAACTGGCAAAACATGTTAGCATGTTTCTCCACTTCCGGTATCAAATATTACAACCCAGCGCTATCAACCCGTTTATGTCCGTGCTTCTATTGTGTGTGTGTGTGTGTTTAAATGCTTTGACAGTCGCCTTCCAGCACAGCTGATTTCGGCAGACTGGTCCCTCTTTG
>JAUTBZ010142639.1:0-12629 GCA_032361785.1 Lepetodrilus galriftensis | reverse complement strand
AGTAAAACATGAGTGCGTTAGTATCTGCATGTCTACCAGTATGTGTTTGTGCATGTTCCTATAATAATATTAATGATGATGATGATGATGATGATGATGATGATGATGATGATGATGATGATGATGAGTGATTGAGTGAATATGGAGTTTAACGTCGCTGCGGGAATGATGATGATGAAGAAGACGATGACAATGATGATGATTGATGATGATGATGATGATGGTGGTGATGTGTGTGTGTGTGTGTGTGTATGTGTGTGTGGGTGGGAGTGGGTGGGAGTGTGTGTGTGTGTGTGTGTGTGTGTGTATGTTACATATGCCTGTGTACAGATACTTACGGCAGATATGGAGGTTTCGTAACAACACTGACAGTTTCCCTCGGACCAGTCCGGCACAGGTGTGTAGTTGAAGTCCAGGAAGTAGTCGCCCTCGCCGTCCCAGAACACCAGACTCGTCACGACCCGGCCGTCACCATCAGCAGCCTTGATAGACACCTACAGCAGACGACCAGGGCTGCGTTCAGTCGACAATACGTATAATACACTACACTACACTACTTTTCTCTTTGCGCATGTGTCAAGTCAATTCGCTTCATTCTTTGGGGTTTTCTATAAAATAATACGCAGTCCAAGCTCAAATAATATTACCACTTATATTACTATACATCGACAACAATTGTTTTGTTTATTCAATATCTTCATGCATCGCGTCTCACCTTATAAGTTCCGCCGTTGACGAGATCAGCGTCTCGGTAAATTGCCCCGGAAAACATGGCGTCTGTCTTGGTGTCCCTGGAGAGTTTGATAGAGAGACGGTCATTGTCCTTGTCGAGGTACGCCTTGCTGTACGTGAGCGACAGAGAGCTGTTGCTGGCGTCGTATACACGGTCAGACTCGTAGTTCTTCCAGCTGTCGTCGCTGAAGGCGATAGGTCTCACAGGACACGCTGCTTCGTCGGGGACAGGATGGTGGAGGAAAGTTCCTGATAACAGAGATAGTGTCGATAGTCTGTGATTGTTTGCATTTGTAAATAAAAATAATAATTTTAAAAAGTATATAAAATAAAAATAAAAATTATTTTCATTTTTTAAATTATTTAAACATTTATTTTTACATTTGTAAATAATTAACTAAGGGCTGGCGTATACATTGTGGCAAAGCCTTCTACAAAATTTCGGAACAGTTTAAGAAATCTGGTGCTCTTCTCCCAATGTGAAGGCATGGCAACAGACAATTGTGATTTCTGTGGAAAACAATTAATTTTGCTGGCTGTATTAGATTTATCTGTGGATGAAATCACAATAGAAGTCACATCGTACCTTCAACGGTGGTTCGGCTCCCAGACCACATGACGTCGCTTTTGAAGTCGTGCCCGTCTCGTACTGGTCCAGGAACAGGAAGTGAGTCGTCGTACATGGTCGGCGCGCTGTATGTAGTCGTCTTCAGACCGGATTTGTTCTCGACCATGAACCGTACCGTGTATGGCACATTTCTCTGCAAAGTAAATAAACTAGATTATTTGAGACTATTAAACAAAATAAGGACGGGTGGAAATTGAGAATTGGTCCTAGGGCCGGAGGAAACCGCCAACATCTGTATGTTGCAGTAAACCTGCTATTTAAATACTTTTTTAATTGGTGTTTTAGAAACATATTAATTTTTGTTTACTTATATCATGGTTTGTCAGTTTATGGCATAAGGAAATCCACAACATCTGTAGCGGTGAATGTTGCTATTTCTATTTAATTGGTTTTAGAAATGCAATCAATTCTTTTTTTATTATAACACTGCATGAGGAAACCAAGAATTTTTTACTTATATCATGGCTTGTCAGTTTAGGGTATGCGGAAACCTGCAACATCCAGATGTTATAAAATAGGTTGTGATACACTCACCTCCATGTTAATATCGGATATCTTGTATGAAGTGTACTTGGCGTCGATGACTATCGGCTTTTCGGTGATCTCTTCTTTACTGCCCCCGCTACACTCGACGTAGTTCTTGATCAGAGAGATGTGGAAGCAAAGTATCGGGGACTCGGCATCAGTGTAGTCCTTCCATTCAACATTCAGATACTTCTGACTCGTGGCGAAACTCGAAACCTGGAAGTGGACAAAATAAGAAATAATCATTAACTTGAATAAAAAATAAAAATTAAATAAAAAGTATTTTCGTGAATCGACCGACAGTGGTTACCAAGGATTGTTTTACATTACGTGAATCTTGTACCCATACATGATGATAAAGGGAGATAATGAGCCCTCGCTCTGCATATTTATCATGTAGGTTTACAACCAAATTTCCGAGCAAGGATTTGTTGAGGAACAGTACTGTTTATTATGCGTACATAAATATGTAGTAACGATAGAACAGTTTTGTATACTCCCTAAGGAGTTGAGATGGAAAGTGAGTCTACAGTCCATTGACCAGGAAAATAATTACCTCTTTTTATCTCCACATGAACAAATTCCAGATAACATTTTTTTAAATAAAACATGAAAATAATGACAACCAGACGGTACATAAAATGTACATGCGTAGACAAATCAAATGTACATATTTCAAGGTAAAATACGCTTCATGAAATATGTCAACAAACTGTGATTGTATGCCTTTAGAGGTAGGTATACATATTTTTGTACTCACCATATCATAGTATGGTCCTGTCTTTATTTTCCCTTCTATCGGTGGTGTGATGTCCACTCGGAATTCCCATTTGGCCATATCACATTCTCCCGCCAAGTCTGCCCCTAAAAACAGGCCAGATATATGTTTGTGATTGTTATATTTTGTGGTCGCATATGGGTGAAATATTCCCACTGCGACGAAAAACTTTAATTCAATCAAAACTCAAATCAGCAGCTCAGAAGTACCGGTATGTAACAATTAATATTACGCATCAACATTCAAATTGTTCCTATTCTGCGTCTAACTTACCTATCACCCACACGTAATATACACCGTTTTGCTTGAGGGTGAGGTCTTTAAATTTCTTGAACGTGTCGTCTAAAACGTTTTGGACATCGACGACATTGAAGATAGCTTTACTTGCAGCGCCTTCGAGTGATCCGCGTTCCATCTGCAGATAATCATCATATAGGATTATTCCTAGATTATCTTCACATTAATAATATACTCCATGCAATAACACTCAGTGTAATATCTTCCAAGCTGCATATCACCCACCAATATGGCTAGTTCAGCTTTTTTATTTATGTTTTTGAATTGGGGTTTAGTGTCACTTTCACTAATTAACAATAATTGTAAATAATTGCCCATAAATAATTACAGTTGTTTATTATTTGTTGTTTTTTCAATTTCTCTTATCTCTCAAATGCCTTTTCCCCCCATTCTTCTTGTCATTCAGTTATGAAAAAAATTTAAATGTTACCACAAGACAAAATTATGAATAAATTCTCAAACTTACAAACTGTCCACATTTGTGATTACTGGGGTCCGTAGTTTCAGAAATCCCAACGTAGTACATCATCATGCCGACTTTGGATTCAAACCCATCCCAGGAAAGTTCCACGACTGTGTTGTCGTTAATGTAGGCAGGCATGCTAATTTCTCCAGCTGCGAACAAAAACAAAATAACTAAGTCAACTTCAGATACAATAATGCAGATACTGACTCGTTCAATAATTCCAAAATTGCTCAAAAGATTATATGGGAAATTCATGGTCTGTATTATAGCGTCCAGAATCCATTCTGAATGCAACTGCAGTCTTCGAGGACACTGCCTACCTTTAATCTAGTAGGGAGAGGGTTAACTTAATGTATGATGTTTTTATTTGTTATTGAATTGGGTATTTAACAAAATAAGAAATTAAAGAATTTTGTTTGTCAATCCATGAAGTATTTACCGAGATAATCTACGGAATAGGGGTGTCAATGCATTGCCATTTCATGCCAAACAATAGTTTATCAGAGGATATCTCGTACCTGTGACGCCGCCGTCGTATCCGACCTTGCAGCCATTGGACGTGACCTGGGCCGTGGCGCCCGAAGTGCTGTGACCTCTGACTGTGAAGTAGTACGTTCCTACCACGGGTACAAGGTCAAGGTCGTAGAAGGTCACCGACTTGTTGAGTCCGACATTAATGAACGGTTTGACATTGTCGCGAGTTTTTGGGAAACGTCGGTCCGTTCCCATGGCGACCTCGTAAAATGCAACTTCTTGATTGGACGATTTTCCCTTATTTTTCTCGAGTGCATCCTCTGAAAACAAATGTCAAGGAGGTAAACTATGGTGAAATAAGTGTTCCCTTCTGTGGAATCAAAATGATTACTTAAGAAATTACCAACATTTTATGGTTGTTCACTGAAGTATGAACAATTTGAAAGTGCTTGTTAAACTTGTGAGAGCTTGTCATGTAAACTCTTGTCACGTGACAATGTTTTAGCCAATCAGCAGTCGCAAAATCATGTAAACATCATAGTAAGAAATTATTTGTAAATATATGTTAAATGAATAATGACTGTCGGTACTAGCTCACTACAATATCCTGCCACAGAAGAGATGCTTTGATTGACCAGCCGTGATCCGTGGCCATGGAGTCACTTGTGTCGCCATGGAGGCTGTCGGTACTAGGTCTCTACAATATCCTGCCACAGAAGAGATGGTAGACGACATACCTGCTTTGATGGACACTCCGGGATCAGTGTCAACAGCGTCGCTTCTGTCGCTGCCGAAGTTGTCCCAGTTGGCGCTGACTTTGGTTCTGGTTCTCAGGAATGGGAGGTCGTAGCCTTTTACGTCGCCGTCGAAGACACTTCCGGGGATGAGTGGATCCGCCTCGATGGTGATGCCGTCCGACCTCAGTATGTAGCTGAAGTCCAGGGCGTTCGTGACACGCAGGAGTTGGTAGAATCTCTGCTTGCTCTTCATGGACAGCTCGTCATTCATTCCGTATGTACGACCTGAAATCGCGATCAGTGAGTTTTATTTATTTATTTATTTATTTATTTTTATTTATATTTATTTATATTTATTTATATTTATTTATATTTATTTATATTTATTTATTTGCTATTTATTTATTTACATATGAAAATATTGAAAACCATACTTTCAGGTAAAATATGATTGACCATGAAATAACGTCAACAAACTATGATATTAATTAAGTCATTTAATTCACATTTTAAACTTAAATTTGTATTGTATTTTATTAATTTAGTGGGACATTTGGACAGAGGAGGGTGATTAGGTGTAATTGTTCCCTGGAGAATCGTTCCCTGCCCTTAATTTGTTTCAGATATACATCTGCGTACCTTCCATGTCAATAAATGGCTGTATCTCGACGCCATCGGCTCTCTGAATCGCCCACTCGTATTTCTTCACAGGACAAGGATCCCCGCTTACGTCCCACTTGGCGCTCATTCGGTTCAGACTGGTTTGGAAATCCCTGAAAATGCAACGAAATATCTGTGACTATCTGACAATATTTTAATATCCGACAGTATTTGCATGACAATATCCAACAGCATCGTACTAACTCTGTAACAATATCCGACAAATTTGTTTGGTTGAATAGATCTATTTCCCTCTGCCCTAATGATCAGTGCTTTTGCTTAATCCAGAAGGGAGAGGGTTAAAGAAAAATTATGAATAAATATAAATATTACTGGATTAGACACAGGCACAGCTCTTTAGGGCATCTCCAGTTGCCTTCAACATGGAGAGGTTTAAAGAAAGCGACATGGCAGGGTTTACGTACTGATCGCCATCGTCACTGATTCCGTCCAGCACTCCAACATGTGACACAGGGTCGATTCCCTGACTCAGATAAGACATGTGCACGCCGTTGGACACGACCACTGTGCTAAGACCGGCGCCGTTGGTGGCCTTCACAGACACGAACAACTAGAAACAAATTTAAACATCTTGGAATGAGCAGTAATACTGTGATATTGTTTCACAAAGCTTTCACAACAAAATAACAGATCTAAATAAAACTTTAAAAAATATTTTTAAAATATAGAAATAAAATTATTATTATTTTTGTTTTGTTTTAATATTTTCAGTGAGTGAGTGAATATGGAATTTAATGTCGCTGCGGGAATCTTTCACCCATTTGCGACGATAATAATTTCAGCAATGTTATTAAAGTTTATGATATATTTTATTATCATGTATGTAGTCTGCTTTGCATGTTGCAGATATTCGGATGACTTACCTGCTTTTCGCCTCTCAAGACTAGACCTGTGATGGAGATGTATCGCTTTGAAATGTCCGGCACTTCGAAGAAACCTTTCAATTGTCCACCACCAGGCGTGTTTCCTACAGCAACCTCGTATCTGATGGAAAAATAAAATGTGAAATAATAATAATAATGCATGAATAATACTAAGACAACACTATAATACCAAACTGAGTTAGCAATACCGGGATTAGTTCAGTCAGCAGAGAAGAATGCACTTTGCTATAGGGAATGACCAAAAACTTATTCACAGAGGTAGGCTTGCTTTTGTACGTAAGAATGTTACTAAAGTTTGCTTCTACTTACTTGGTTATTATTGTTTCAGGATCGGTGAATTCTTGCCAGGCTGCCAGCACAGTTGTCAGAGATTCCTGGCACTCTGCGTCCATTGCTTGGCATTCTGTTAACAGAATAATATTATTAATAATAATAATAATAATAATAATAATAATAATAACAATAATAATAATAAACCTATTAAAGATAAAGATATAGAGAATCTCCACAGAGTGTCTTTTAATATCAATGTTATCCTACGAGTTGATAAAAGTAATAATATTTCGATATTTAATGCAGAAATAGATATCCTATTTCTAAGACACTAACATTAACACTATACAAGTTATCAACAGAAATAGAAATACCCTATTGTCTAACAATGATATAAATATAAATTGTAAAGGCATACCAGCTTCTTCATTGCAGCGGAAGTTGTTGAGTTTCTCCGTCCGCGTTTCGCTGGTGACGTCGACGATGAACGACGACCTGAGCTCGACAACAAGGTGACCGACGGGTGGCGTGCTGTCGACGCTGATGGCCTTAGAGATGGACGTGGTGGTCTTGCCCACGCTGTTAGTGGCCGTGACCTTGGCGTAGTACTTGCTGCCGTGCTTCACCTTGTCCGATAACCCTAGAACACCATTTACAACAGTTAGCTAGGAATTGGTGTGCCCCACCTTGTCCGATAACCCTAGAACACCATTTACAACAGTTAGCTAGGAATTGGTGTGCTCCACCTTGTCCGATAACCCTAGAACACCATTTACAACAGTTAGCTAGGAATTGGTGTGCTTCACCTTGTCCGATAAACCTAGAACACCATTTACAACAGTTAGCTAGGAATTGGTGTGCTGCAACAGCTAGTGCTATGGGTGTTGCAGGTTTCAAACATGCAGAGATAGTAATTGGTTTCCAATGTATTTGTTGATGTCAATGAATTCCGTTTTTATGACAAATATTGGATCAATTAAGATTTTTAATTTTATGAATACACATATTACAATTAATCTATTCATTCTGCTTTGAGACAGGGAATAGAAATATACACTACATAATATAAATAATAAGGTATATTTGTAATACGCCTATTCCATGTTGTACACATGCTCGTGGCGCTACATTGTTACGGACCTTGTATGAAGTACTTGTTGACATGTCCTGCCAGTTCTACCGGCGCCAGGACGTCCTCCTGTCCTTCCTGAGATCCCAGAGAGAACGTGTACTTGATGATGACACTCTCTGCGTCGTAGAAGCCTGCCCACCGACATTCTACTGAGGAGTGTGGCTGCAACATAGTAACAAGGTAATACTGCAAAATACTAATTTTTGGTTATAAAAGTACTACAAAATAACAACTAGTATTTATTATTTTTCTTCTCTTTCTATTTATCTACCAAATAGGGGTACCGCAATTACTCTAATAATTCGAACCCTCTAGTAATTCAATCGTGTAAATTATTTTCCAAAAATACAAAAATCCTGATTATAAAAATACGAACATGAAAATGTATTTCAAATAGTAATTATTTAGGTGGGTAAAGTCCTTAATTTATTTATCATTTCATTTACAACCATATTTTGTACTTTAATTTGGTTATCCCTCATAATACGAATACCGATCATTTTTCAAATTTCATATTTTTTTTCCTCATAATTTTAACAGCTAAAATTTTTATTATGTTCTCCTGTTCATATTATTAGAGTAATTACGGTATCAATGTATTTCATGCCAAACTATAGCATTGTGTAGGTGTCCGTACCTGGATGAAGTCAGGACAGGTGAGGACACCTTCGGATGGCGGCGTCACATCCACAACAAGAGACGAAGATACGATGGTCGTCTTCAGTCCTAACAAGTTCTCAGCAACCAAAGTTACGATGTTAGATTTTCCTGCAAGAATACCATAATAATAATAATAAATATAATAATGAGAAAATTTGTCTGTGGAAATTGTGTAGACTAATCCAATTGTAATTTAGAAATATCGAAATAGAAGACACCCACCGCCAGCACTGGGTTTGATTCCGGTTGGAAGTGCACCGTCGCCAGATGGCGACACTGTGGTCACGTGACTGCTCTCCACGTCGTCGCCCCAGGGTCGGGTGCCCACAGAGTACGTGACACTCCTGAGTGGCGTCTGCTGGTCGGATACCTTCCAGGAAGCTGAGATGGAGTCGACCTCCGCCTGGTACAGCATGGCCTCGGGCCGCAAGTTTGCGTCATCCGTCTCCGTGGCGAAACTATGGCAGGAAATAAACAAGTTATAATAATAGAAAATATATAGTAATACTAGTAATAATAATAACGATAATAACAAAAATAATAATAATAATAATAATAATAATAATAGTCTAGTACTACTACTACTACTACTACTACTACTACTACTACTACTACTACTAAAATAGTAATAATAATAATGGATGATAATAATAATAATAATAATAATAATAATAATAATAATAATAAATAATGATGATAATAATCATAATAAAATAGTAATACTAATAATAGTGCACTAATAATAATAATAGACTATCATAGTAATAAAAATAAGCATAATCATATTTAGATTGTACTACTACTACTTTTTTCCATTGAATTGAGGTTTAGTCACTTTCTAGAATTGTTTACTAATATCACTTGTCAGTTTAGGGCAGGAGGAAACCAGTAACACCCGTAACATTGAATGTTGCAGTAAACCTGCGAGCACCGGCTGGTACTGACAAGACCAAGGATGATATCTGTACTGCCACTATACTACAGACAGTGAATTCTATCAATATCGTGTCAGAAAGGTAACTTTCATAAACATTGATATTGGCTCCATTCTGATTAAAAATTATACTTTGATTGACTAATTGATATGAATACTTATTACGATTAATCAAAGTACTGCATCAGTGTTATATGGTACGTACCTCTCGAAGGTTAGGTTTGGAGCGGTCTGGTCGACGATGAAGCCGTCCGACGTGGATTCCAGGACGTTTCCGCCGTTAGTGCGACCACGGACAGTCGTGTAGTATTTTGTTCCAGGCTGCAGTGGCAGGACAGCCTGTCCGAATCCCATTGTGGCGATGCCTAAATAACACAAAAGTATATGTAATTTTTGTAAGATTTGTAAGATTGTAGTTTTATTATTTGTGAATAAATTAGACCTTCGCACTATTCCAGCACCCACCATTTCCAGGAACACTGCTCTCGCTCTCTTCGTGGATAAGCCCGGCCATGATGAAGGGCTGCACCTCCTCTCCCCCGGGGGACGTGCCCACGGCCCAGTCGTAGTACACCACACCGTGTTCGTGACTCTCGAAGCCCGCGAACTGAACCGTGACGATGCCCGAGTCTGTCTGGTAGTCCTCATCGTCGCCGACTTCCAGTGTGACGTCGGTCTTGTCAGCGCCATCGATGACGATACCTGGAGATAGAGATAAATGCGTTGAAAGTCTGTGACGGTAAAGTCAGGAATTTGACATCGATCACAATGATTGGAGACGGAAAAATAGAAAAATATATTGAATGAATGATAATGAATTAAAGTGTTTTACGTCGCAGCAGGAATATTTCACACATATGCAATGATTACAATGTAATATTACAATAAAAATATTAATTAGGCATGCAAGACAAGTTTTTACTGTCATTATTATTATTATAATTAATAATATTGACAGTAGCACTTGTCTGTCCTTATGTGAACGTCATAGAGACCCACTCGCTTCATATCCCAATGAAGGCAAGTCGGTCCTGACGTAATTCCTTTGTTCTGGCCTACTCACCGACGTCACAGTTATATTTACGTCACCGCGACTGATGACAATGGGTTAGAGTACGTTAGTTTGAGTCACGAAACACAGCAACAAAATTAGTTCTTTGCTAATTATTAAATTTGGAGATGAAAACTTGTGTTTTGTTGCTTGTGACTGTCAATATAAGGAATGACGTCAGAAGCCACTTGCTTTATGGCCTCATGAAGGCAAGTGGTTTCACGTCAGCAAATTTACCATAAAGCGCTTTACCATTTCACCTTTATGAGGCCATAAAGCAAGTGGCTTCCGACGTCATTCCTTAAATATTACCTCGTGACATTACATTATTACCCAGGTCTGTGGATCATTGTGCATACATTTCACCTTCTCAACTCCCTGGGGAGTATTACAATGGACCCTGTACTATTCAGGTATTGGAGACAAAGAAGGGGATACCTATCACTCTGTCCGTAATCTACAGCGGAGTGGCGCGGCGTCTCGGAGTCTTGTGTCAGCCTGTCAACTTCCCCTCACACTTCCTGCTGCGGTGGCTGCAGCGGCCTCTGTAAGTATATCTGCTGTGTCTGTCATCTACGTGTTGTCTTAGTCATCCTTGTACTGACAAACATTCATATGTTATCTGGAAGGCAGTGCAAGTGGGAGTATAACATGGTGAGTGGAAAATGGTGAGAATCTGAGAGAACAGGGGCCATGTTCCTGAAGCGATCATACATGTAACGACATTGTTATGCCTTTGTGGAAGAACATTTGACTTTTTCGGGATCATTATTTTTTTTTCCATGGAGGCTTAACAATGTCATTATGTATATGAACATGGCCCCAGGATAGTGAGAATACGTTGGAATACAGGTTTTTCAATGTGTACGATCCCGCAGCGACGTTAAACTCCCTATTCACTCACTCACTCAATGTGTATGAAACTAAAACATGAACTGAAATAATATTGTAATATATGATATTAGAAACAACTCCGATACATAAATGTCCGTATTTCTTCCAGGGCGACCTTGCCACAACAGTACGCGTTCATTGATGTCTTCAATGGTGGCAAGTTTTACCAACAGGATGAGTGCTGTCAAGCGGTTGGGGTGCCGTCAAGTTTTGACCAACAACACAACTACGAATCAGTTTCTTCCAAGCAGGTTTGTCCTAATATTACCTCCCCTTGTTATGGATAGACATGTCCTGTTCCCTCAACCACCCACCTCAAGTCATAGTGAGACCGTTCTTGGAGAGGAAATCTTGGAACCGTGTTGATAAGGAATTGAAAGCTTCTCTGCTACACAGCTTTATTGGAACCTTGTTGATTCTCTTGTGGTCAATCACCAGGTGCTGGAGAGGATGTCGCGGAACCTGGTGGGTATCGGGCGGCACCAGAGTCAGCTCGGGGACGGGCTGCTGTGTCTCAGGAACGCCCTGGACCTGTTCCTCATCGTCAACCCCGACGACCTGGAGATGAGACTGCTCCAGGTCCGCATCAATCTCCACCTCAACATCAACCTCCCAGAGGTCAGTCACTGTAAATCACGAAATTAATGCGTCACTAATTTAATGCGACCTCTAGATTTTAGACACCAATTAAATACGAATTATCATGTCTCAATACATATTTTTTCCTGGGTATTTACCTTTAATGCGCAGGAATTAAATGCAACAATATGGCAGTCACATTTTTCACATTGATATTCTGCTCGCATTTGTTTCATGATTTACCGTATTCCACCTGCTCCACAGGATTTAGTAACAGCTTTTTGTATCTCAGTTATAGGAGATGTGCTTCTCATTTACTTTGGCACTGTATTCATCTATATTTTAGGTGGTACGAAAAATATTGCAACTTTTGTTTAACATTCCAAAAGTGCATGTTGACATCGACCTTGACCTATTTTCAGGTGATTGACAGTCTACAGAGAATAGCCGACCTTGACCCTGCTAGGATGGGGTTGGTAGCATATCTGCTTCAGGAGGCCGAGAGGCAGCTCAAAGACAATCAGGATAACGGAAGTGTTAAGGTCAAGGTCAGTTACAATGCAGGTCAGAGGTTAATTCACCCTGACAAGTCCTATGTAGTACAAGACCATTATTTTATTAACTACAATAGATAGTAGAGACCATTAGTTTTCCCACTTAAAACGTGTATTATGTCACATCATTTTATTGATGTGATATTTTACAGGTTTGCCCGTGTTGACGTGCAATATAGAATGTGCACATGAATAATATCACATGATCAACATCATGTGACATATATGTATACAGTCGACCCCCGTATAACCGGACGTCAGATAACCGGATCTCTTGCTATCCGGACGGTTTTTACCGGGAACCAATATTTTCCTATATAAAATGACTCAGATAACCGGAAATTCGGTTT
>JAUTBZ010142628.1:0-12631 GCA_032361785.1 Lepetodrilus galriftensis | reverse complement strand
TCTGAAGTGGATTGGGATAGACCTTTTGCCATTGTTTTGGGTGCTGAAGGTCCTGGTCTAGGAAGAGAAACGCGTAAGCAATTAGATGAGACTTGTTTGATTCCACAAATTGGAACGACGGATTCACTGAATGTATCGGTGGCGGCTGGTATTGTTTTTTACGAAAGTAGCAAAGCTAAATGATTCTACTTACTTGTAAGCTTGATATTGATTGCTTCCTAAATGAATGAAAGTTGTCTCTGAAAACTGTTGCCATAAAAGCTGTAGAGCAGCATCAATCTTTGTAGCCCCAGCGAGGCGCAATGTTAAAATATGAAAGAAATAAAAAAAGGAAGTTTTATAAAAGTAAATCAGGACATTGGGGTAGTGGTCAAATTACCATTAGAATCAAATACACCAGAAGCGCATTTTGGCGTATGGTTCGGCGAAGTCAAAAATGAAAAACCATTATATAGAACCGTTCCAATAGAATATTGTATCTTAGTTTCAGAAATGGAAAGCTATCATTAATTATAGCTTCTAAAGAAACAGTCAAAAACAGGACATGATTGAAAATATAAAATCAGCGACCAAAATAGCTGGTAAGACAGCATTGAAATGGATAGCCATATTCGTCGCTGGTAATATCATTACGCTCATTACTTTTTTGATTGCTTTATATCGAAATGTGGGTGTAGCGGGTGGCGGGCATGGGAGTGTCGTAGGATTATTTGTTGGATTGATAGCCACTAATTTCTTTGCTTTCCTTTTGATTTTTGGAGCGCCTATATTCTTAATATTATATTTTATTATTGCCAATAAAATATCTATTCAGCAAGCCATTTATCTTTTATGGGACGGCAAAGCAGGAGATTATGTTTCCGATAAAGTGGGTGCCATAGCCGAAAGATTAACGGCCAAAGAAGGGTGGCGAAATGAATTAACCAATAAGGCAATTTTAAAAGCAAAAATACTAGCTTCAAGTAAAGCAGATCCTTCCGCATCTAAGTTTCAACGTAGAATCCTCAAATATGTCTTAAAGAAAATACGGCTGGATGATGTGAATTTTCAAGATGAAAACTTGGATTTATCGGCTATGCTTTCGACCAAATTCAAGGGTTTTATTTCAGAGACGGCTAAGCCTTCTTGGAAGCTGTTTTGGATTTTGGCACTTATTCAGATTGGGTTGTTGGTTGCTTCCTTTTTCGTGTAGGTAGCGTTAATATTAGGAGAAGGCATTTTACAGCTTATTAACAATATAAAAAAGACTAAGGCATAATGCACTGAATAATAACCATTTACACATTCATCAAGTGTTAGTTATCATGTGGATAACCTGTGCAAACTTTACACTTTTTATTCATTTCAATTATTTCTATCTTTGTGGAGAGAAAACAACAATCTTGTTGAACTATGATAGAAGTGGTGGTGTGTAGCCATTATTTCAAAATATCATTTGACAAACAATTTTTTTCTTTGGTAGATCGTATAATAATGGTTACCTTTGAAAGAACTATCAAACATACTTTTTTAGTCTGTTAAGAACCTGTACTTATTGTGTAAAGATATTTTCGAGAAACTATCTTCGAGAATGCTACCAAGAAAATGCTTTACATTCCAAGACTGATTAGATGTAGTTAATTGGACCGCAAATCCTAACTATGACTTATTAGCAACACGTTCGGTTTGTCCTATTTGGTTTGGCGATTGATTTGGGACAAATTTTTAACAGATATATGGCTTCGGGGTCTTTTGGCTCCGAGGCTTTTTTTAATTTTAATATCATGAATAAAAAACCTTGGACAACTAAAACTTCCAAAATAGCTTACGATAATAATTGGATACAAGTTACACATCGCGATGTCATTAATCCTTCTGGAAATCCTGGAATTTATGGGGTGGTCTCTTTTAAAAATAAAGCAATTGGAATTATCCCCGTGGATGAAGAAGGAAATACTTGGTTGGTCAAACAATTTCGATATACGCTAGATCAATATACTTGGGAAATTCCCGAAGGTGGTTGCCCACATGCAGAAGACCCACTCGAAGCAGCTAAGCGAGAACTCAAAGAAGAAACTGGAATGACCGCCGAACATTGGGCGAAAATTGCACAGTTCCATACCTCAAATTCTGTGACAGATGAATACGGAGAGATTTTTTTGGCGAAGGGACTAACACATGGTCAGCAAGAATTAGAAGATTGTGAAGACATTATTTTGCGTAAGCTTCCGCTAAAAGAAGCCTATCAAATGGTTTTGGATGGAGAGATTACCGACGCTGTTTCAATGATAGGTTTGATGAAAGCTATGTTGGTGAATCTTGAATACTAAACTATTTAAGTTTTGGTTGCCTTACCACTAAGTGCACGAAGTAGCCACTAAGATTACACTAAGTTAATAATTGCACATTTTCCCTTAGTGAAAGCTTAGTGTTTGTCTTAGTGAATCTTGGCCTTACCACTAAGTGCACGAAGTAGCCACTAAGATTGCACTAAGTTAATAATTGCACATTTTCCCTTAGTGAAAGCTTAGTGTTTTTCTTAGTGAATCTTAGTGGTAAGGAGATTGTAGAACGGAACCACTAAGTTGACAATATTATTAGTCTTAAAACTTTTTTTGTCGCAAGGCATTAGTATAGCATCGAACATCAAAAAAAGAAAATGACTACAACTAAATTAAGTGAAATTATCCGTGGACGTCGCTCCATATATCCACCTTCATTCTTAGATAAAAAAATTCCAAAATCCGTTCTCGAAGAAATTCTTGTGAACGGAACCTATGCGCCAACTTATAAGAAAACGGAGCCTTGGCGCTTTAAAGTCTTGCAAGGAGAAAGCACTTTGAAATTAGGAAAATTCCTTTCAACAGCCTACAAAAAGAATACGCCTGAAGATAAATTTTTAGAAAAAAAATACCTAAAGATTATTGAAAAAGGAGAACGCTCTGCTGCCGTGATTGCTATTTGTATGCAACGAGATCCAGAGGAGCGATTAGAAGATTGGGAAGAACTAGCAGCCGTCGCAATGGCCGTTCAAAATATGTGGTTGACAGCCACTAATGAAGGCATTGGAGCCTATTGGGGAACACCTGGCGCAATCAAAATGGCTCACAAATTATTCGACATGAATCCTGGCGAACGGTGCCTTGGCTTTTTATTTTTGGGATATGTCGAAGAGTCGATGAAGCCCGCTCCTAGAAAATCATTGGATACTTGCGTAACTTGGTTGGACTAATCTGCAAAGCCCAATGTTAATAGCCCCAGCAGGGCGGCAATATTTGTAACCGCAGCGGGCGGCAATATTTGTAACCCAGCGAATATAAAACGCATTACCAGCAAGTCAAAAATTTTAATTATTTTTGAGGCAAAATAAACAGAAAGGATTTTTCCTTTTTGCGCAAGCCAAACACGTGCAGCTAACAGAAGAACAAGTTAATAATATCGCTCCAGATCCTGCTTCCATCAAAGCAGGCAATAAGGTATTTGCCAAAACAAGTTGGGAAATACATAGAAGCGATCGGGCTGTCTGGGCACCTATCAAAGGGAGTGGAACAAAACCCTATTTGGCACAAATAGATATCATCGATTTAGCATTTAAGTGTAGTTGCCCCAGTCGAAAATTTCCTTGCAAACACGGTTTGGCGATTGGCTACTATATCGCACATCATGGATTGGATTCAGTTGCCCTTGCGGAAAAAGAACCAATATGGGTAGAAGAATGGTTGGAGAAAAGAGCCAAAAAAGCAACAAGAAAAACAAAAATAACCAAGCCCAAAGCGCCGGAAGTAGTCAAAAAGAAAAGTGAGGATAAATGGAAAAAAGCAGGCAAAGGAATTGAATCCATTCGATTGTGGTTAATTGATGTGATTAAATTAGGCTTTTTGGATTTTCCCAATAAAGGAGCTGAATATTGGGAAGACATGTCCAAAAGAATGGTAGATGCAAAAATGCCCGGTGTCAATACCTATTTTAAATTCCTTTCGGAAATTGATTATCATGAAGAAAGTTGGAAGCGATTGGTCTTACGAACTTTATCCAATTTACATTTATTGACCCAAGCAATTCAGCATCACAAAAACTTGGATCCTTCGATCAAAAAAGAATTAGAATTATTAATTGGTTGGAATATTAGCAAGAACGATTTAATTAATAATCCAGAAACAGAAGTCGTCTCCGATGTCTGGATGGTTCTAAAAATAGAACAATCTAAAAATGAAAATTTAGAATCTCGAAAAGTACACTTATATGGTACCCAAACAAATCGACACGCCTATATTTTAGAATTTGCTTTTGGTAGTACTTTTTTCAAAGATTTATATATGGAGGGGAGTTTGATGCAAGCCAAATTGGCTTTCTATCCAGGTGTCCATAAGACTAGAGCTTTTGTCAAAATCAAAGGCAATCAGACGGAGGCTCCGTTCCAATTGAAGCCCTTCGAAAATTTAGCAAAGGCCAATATACAATTCAAAAAAAGATTTGAAGAATTTGCTTGGGCCTTTGAAGTTCCCCAATTCATTGAAGGTGTTAATGTTTTGAAGCGAGATGAACTATATTTTTTGATAGATCAAGAGAATAATTTACAGCCAGGATTGCAATTAGATTTTGGGCAGTACTTAAAAGTGCTTGCGCAAACTCAAGGGCATTTCTTTAAAGCTTTTGTGATACGAAGTGTGGAGGGCGTTCGGCTATTGGCTATTTTTGCTAACGATAAAATAACGCCTTTAAGATGAGCATATTTTCGCCTAATATTATAAAAATAGGATTACTCGGTACCAATGCCAAGCAATTAGAATTGTCTATTTTTCCTTTGGCTGTCCAAGGGCATTTGGATGACACAAAAGAAGCGTCGTTGGTGTATCTTGATGGGATTAGTTTGACACATGCCTATGCTTTTGGTGGACAGGAATTAACAAAATTGGAAGGTGTGTCCGAGGCGATTCCTATTTGTCCAGACGAAAATTTACCCTATTGTGATGCCTCCGTAATTCATGCTTTAGAAATTATTTTGAAAGGACCCAAACTTGGTGTCGAGGTTTTTTTACCACTAGTGATTCAACACGTTAATAATCAAAACGTGATATTGCCAGCCAAATTTATTCTTGATTTTCAACCTTTAATTAAAAAGAAAGGCGCATTGGTCAAATTAAGAGCGGCCACTATACAAGCTTTTGGCGCGCGTGGAAAATGGATTTTTAGCTTAGCAAAGATGGATACTTCAACTGGTGAGGTGGAGCTTTTAGATATGAGCAAGGCTGAAAGAAAAAAGTATTTTGCGCAAGTATATAAAAGTGGAGAAACGGAGAAAATCATTACATTCTTAGAAGAAGTTTTTCTGGCAGAATCCACTGCTGGGCAAAAAGCTTATTTGAAAGTAATGAGTCCGATACTTTCTGCAAAAGATAAACCAATAATAGATTTTTTGGAAGAAGCAATTGGTTCCATTAATTCTAAAACCAAAGCGCACCTTTCCTTGGTCGCTTACTTTGAATTATTGAAAATTACAATTGCTCCAAGTGAGGCGTTCAAGTCTTTTTACGAAGAAACATTCAGTCAGATTTGGACAAAGAAAAAAGGCTTACTTTCGTCAAAATTAAAAATAAAAACCAAATCAGCATTAGAACAAATTTTCCAACCACTCGAAGCTTTTCCGATTGCGGATTATTTGGCTACTTGTTATGAATCTAAATGGACAGATTATGCTGGGGTTCTAACTTTATACACCAGTTATTCTGTGGAGAATGGAAGTGTCGATCAATATTTGTATTTTACGTTGGCGACGGTGCCGGTAGAAGTTTGGTGCAGTGCATTGGGGCTTACCAAAAAGCAATTTGTAAAAACTGTTCACGCGATTAAAAAGCTGGACAAAGCAGAAATGACTAGTTATTCTTTTGTGGAGGCTTTGGTCTTTAATTCGTATCGCCATCAAGATTTAGAGTTGGCCATAGAAATCTATAACTTATTGGGATTCAATGAGATAAATCCAAGTTTTGTGGCGATGATGCCGACAGAAAAGGCTTTTGAATTCCTAGGAAATAATTTGAAAAACTTTAAAAAGTTTGGATTCGATTTAATTGGGTTGGCCGTAAAGGATATTGGTTTGAGAAAACAATGGAATGCCGATTTTACGAAAGTAGCCATTGAAAATTGCTTGCAAACTTATCAAGACAATGGAACTGCAAGCATTGTGTTATGGAGTGGGGCACCGTATTTTGATAAGTCCACTTTGTTACAAGCCAGTGCCTTCGTGGATGATACCAATCATAGTGAAAAAATGTTAGATGTTTTTAACGAGATTCTTACCGTTAAAACAGCTTACGATAAAATTAAAAATTAAAATCATGGAAACGTTAAGAAAACACTCAGAACAACTTTTTAAAGAAGAACTCGAAGAATTAATTAAGCAAGATTCTGGACGAGTTCCAGAGAACTGGAAGATGAGCCCACGTTCGGTTCTCGTCTATCTACTTGGTGGAAAATTAAAAAACGGTTTTGAAGTTTCTGCAAAGTATATCGGAAGCAAACGTTTGATGGAAATAGCCGTCGCTACACTCACAACGGATCGGGCCTTGTTACTCTATGGAATTCCAGGGACGGGTAAATCCTGGGTTAGTGAGCACCTGACGGCGGCGGTCTCTGGCGACTCTACTTTGCTTGTTCAAGGTACTGCTGGTACAAGTGAAGAATCTATTCGATACGGCTGGAACTATGCCCAACTTTTGGCGAAAGGCCCCTCAAAAGAGGCGTTGGTAGAAACACCCGTTATGCGTGCCATGCAAGAAGGTAAGATAATTCGTTTTGAAGAATTGACGAGAGTACCAGCTGAAGTGCAAGACACCTTGATTACCATTCTATCTGAAAAGGCCTTGCCTGTACCAGAATTAAATATGGAAATTCCAGCAGTAAAAGGTTTTAATTTAATTGCTACGGCAAACAATCGCGACAAAGGCGTAAATGAATTGTCAGGTGCTTTAAAGAGACGTTTTAATACCGTAATATTACCAACCCCTAGCACAGAAAAAGAAGAATTAAAAATAGTTAAAGCAAGAGTAAGTGCTTCTGCAAAAGCATTAGATATGCCTATCGAGGAGTCTTCTTTAGAACAAATTCGCCGAGTTATTACAATTTTTAGAGAGCTAAGAAGTGGCATCACTGCCGATGGAAAAACTAAATTAAAATCTCCCTCCGGAACGCTTAGTTCCGCTGAAGTCATATCCGTTGTAAACCAAGGAATTTCTCTTTCCGCACATTTTGGAGATGGTTCTTTAAACGCGGATGATATGGCAGCAGGAATTATTGGAGCGATCGTAAAAGATCCTGTTCAAGACGCAATCGTTTGGAAAGAATATCTAGAAACAGTTATGAAAAAACGAAAAAATTATCGAGATATTTATTTGGCTTGCCGGGAACTGCTTTAGACTCCTTCGTCGTGTTTAGGTGTTCGCAAGCTCACGTTTAGGGCTCCTTCGTCGCGTTTAGGTGTTCGCAAGCTCACGTTTAGTTTGAGGTTTGCTAAACTTAGCGAGAAGAAAACTTTACAGTATAGATATTTCCAAAAGTCAAGCGAAAAAGTTTGGTAAACCTATTAAGAAAACTAAGCACCTTTTTCCGCACGGTGACTCATAGTCTGATTGATAACCTGATACAATTCTTTTGGCTTAAAAGGCTTAGTGAGGTAGTCGTCCATGCCTGCATCTATGCAATTTTGTTTCTCCTCATCGGAGGCGTGTGCGGTCAATGCAATGATTGGAGTATGGTGTGATTTTCGAATAACTTCTGTTGCTGGAATACCTCCAAGAATGGGCATTTGTAAATCCATTAAAATAACATCGTATTCTTTTTCGTCAACCATTTGGATGGCCTCCTTTCCATTTTTGGCGAGGTCAACTTGAATGTCACCCCATTTTTCTAGTACTTTTCGAGTGGCAATTTGATTAATAATATGATCTTCCACCAATAGGATTTTGAACGCATAAAGTGGTTTCGCAGAATTTTGTTTTTCCGCTCCTTCTTGTAATTCGACTACTGGAATACTGAAGCTAAACTTTGTTTGCTTGATGTCCGCCGTAAAAGAAACCTGCCCATCCATGATGCGAATCAAACGAGTAGCAATGGCAAGGTCGCTATCTGCTGCTTCATATTCTTCCCCATTTGTAGCTGCTTTCGCTAAAAACTCTTCAGGATAATTAAATATTTCTTCGTCTTGCGCAAAAGGATAGTACCCATCAAAATCAACGTGGATTTTCATCGTGTACTTCGTTCCTTTTTCCTTTTTGCTAGTGACGTGAATAGAAATTTGTTTTTCATTTGAAGAAGCTGTATCTCCAAAGGCATGTAATATATTTACTAAAACTTGCTTTAATTTATCTCCATCTAATAATAATAGATCTGGCAATTTTTCCGCAGTGGTTAAATTTAATACTAAATTATTGGTAGATTTTGCTTTCACAAAATGAAGGAATCCATCTAGGAAATTACGCATTCGTATTTGCTGTGGAACAATCTTGAGTTCTTTCGATAATGCAACAGTAGAATTTAAAAATTGGTGCAAATCTTCATTCAATCCATCAAACGAAGTTCGCATACCCCCTAATAAACTTTTCTGTTCTTTATTAACGACCGTCTCTTCAAATAAGTAAAATAAACTCACTAACGAACCCATCTTGGTTCTAATATTAAAGCCCAAATGCGAAAGCATTTCTTGTTGAATCTTTTGTGTTCTGCTAGAGAAATGTTGTGCAATCATGGCCGATTGACTTTGCATTTCTTTGGTTGTATCTTGGCAAGTACCGACCATTACAATTCCGCCAATTGGATCAAACATTTGAACCTTCGCTCTGATTTTTAAATATTGAAAGCCATTTTTTGAATCTTTTATGCGAAAGCTTTCTTCCTGTAATTTTCCTTCTTTGATTACGGTATTGAAAAATTGTTCCACTTGTGGTTTGTCTGCATCATAAACCAAATCAATAAAATCTTCTCGGTTACTGATGTTGACCCCAAAAGGTAAATTGAAAATATCATGCATCGTTTCCGACCAGGTCATTTCACCCGTTACGATATCTACGGTCCAATCTCCAAACTTGGCAATTTTCTGCGCCTCTTTTGAACGCTTCTGTGCAGAATTCAAATCAATTTTTGCATTGGCTAATTGAATAGAAAGCTGCTGACGCAAAGGCGCATTTCTCACCGCTCTAGCTAATTGCTTGGCATTTGTCTCCGGTTTGACTAAATAATCTAACGCCCCAGCCCTTAAAACTTGACTGATAATGACCTCGTTTTGCAATTCAGAATAAACTAAAACGGGAACATCGTCCGCGATTTCTTTAATGGTTTTGAATGTGGTATAACCTTGATAGGTTTCCAATTCTAGTTCCAAAAGAACCAAATCGACATCCTCCTTGTCCACAATTTTTTGAAATTCGACGGCTGTCGTAACTCGATAAAAGTGTCCAGAGATCTTAAAATCTTCTAATCTTGAAATGGTTTTTTCAATAGACTTTTCGGATAAGTCAATAACGACGATGTGTTGTAATGCTTTCACAGTTATTTATGTTCGTATATGAATATGCCTAGAATGCAAAAAATATGCCTAATTTCCCTTTAGTCAATGTGGTTTGTCTAACTTTGTGGCAAAGTAAAAATGAAATGGAAAAGCTAAAATCTCGGTTTGAGGAATTCCTTGCGGAAAATCAATATTCACAGCAACCAAAAGGCCTTTTTGAACCTATCAATTACATCCTAAAATTGCAAGGTAAACGGTTTCGACCCATACTGCTTTTGGCGGCTTGTCGGGCATTTAGTGGTGAGGTAGATGCTGCTTTGTCTGCTGCTATGGGTGTTGAAGTTTTCCATAATTTTACGTTGTTGCATGATGATATTATGGATGAGGCGCCTATTCGCCGTGGACAGCCGACCGTTCATCTTAAATACGATACGAATGCGGCGATTCTTTCGGGCGATGCGATGATGATAAGTGCCTACCAATGGTTGGGAACGTATGCAAAGCATCCTGCATTCAGTGAAATTCTAGCTACTTTTTCGACGGTGGCGATGGATGTTTGTCGAGGCCAACAGATGGATATGGACTTCGAAAATACTTGGGCGGTGAAAGCCGAAGCATATCTAGAGATGATTAAATTAAAGACAGCTGTTCTTTTGGGTGGCTCTTTAAAAATTGGTGCTTTGATAGGAGGAGCCAGCTTAGAAGATGCCAATCAGTTTTATGAATTTGGTATTGCAGCTGGATTAGCTTTTCAAATCCAAGATGATATTTTAGACTCTTTTGGAGATTCTAGTTTGACTGGCAAACAACAAGGTGGTGATATTTTAAATAATAAAAAGACTTTCTTATTATTAAAATCATTGGAAAAGGCGGCAAGTAGATCCGAACAGATTGAATTTCTAGAATCTGATATTGAGAATGAAATTAAAATTGCGAAAGTAAAAGAATTAATGATATCAACGGGTACTTTGGATGAAGCAGATTTATTGCGAGATGATTTTTATGAATCTAGTTTAGCGCATCTCGATGACATGTCTATTCCTGATAGCGAAAAAGAATTTTTTAGTGATTTGGCTTTGCGGATGGCTCGTCGGAGTTTTTAGTGGGCGCAATTTTTTTGAAACATTAAGTTCATTAAGGGATTAAGAAAATTAACTAAACTGTTCAAACGTTTATGTGTTCAAGTGTTAAAATGATTGTATAGTTTGTTGAATTTCAGTTACTTACAGATTGTGTCAGTTGAACAAAATACCAATTGAATGATTGAACAAAATAAGCCCCAGCGGGGCGCAGTGTTAACCTCATTACATAGTTTCAGAAACAGTTTTCACCCCAAGTTTCCCAATATTTCCAATAATACGTTTAGCATAGAGCAAGGAAGACAAGCGTTTTTTTGCGAAAGCAGGGTCTTTGCGAAATAGGCTTTCTACAGCGACACGAGCTTTCGGACCTCCAGCATGTATGATTTTTCCATTGCCTAAGTAGATAGCAACATGTGTGACTCTTTCTTTTTTTTCTGGTGTAGCCTTGCGGCCAAAAAATAATAGATCTCCTTTTTGAAGTTGACTTAATTCTGCATCAATAGCAATATCTTGCCCGACTTTTACTTGTTGGGAAGCATCTCTGGGAAGCATGATGCCATTTTGAAAAAATACATTTTTGGTAAAGCCACTACAGTCTAAACCTTTGCCAGAAGTACCGCCCCAAACATAAGGCGTACCCATATATGCATAAGCAGCTTTTTCGATATTCGTAGCATTTAATTCCCGGCTATCCAGCCAATCATCATAATTCATTAATTTTTCCGAAAGGACAAAAGCACGAGTCCCATCCGGCAATGCCACTTTTGTGAAGTCCCCATCAAAATTTATACGCTGCATAATATTTCCCGAAAGGAGATCGGTTACCACATGACTTGTGATATCGGGTTGTGTGTATGCATAGCCTAAGCCACCAATAAAAATTTCTTTTTGATTTTTTTGCCACTGATGAAATTCTTTCTTATTCATCAAAGCGAAAGCACCACCATTCATCCATTTAATATATTTTTCAGGTGTTTGCACAAAATACCAATGCCCTTCTTTTTTAAATATTTTTAAGGGCATACCCATGAGTGCTTGCGTTTCTAATCCAGCAGAAACACTAGGTTTAGATCGAAGATTGGCGACAGAAAGGTTGACGACTCCATAGGTTTTAGTCATTTGTCCATCAGGCAAAACCATAATTTTATCGACATAATCTATCTGGGCTTCCTTCATCTTTTGGAGGAGCGCATTCTTAGCTTCAGGGATATTTGTTTCCCCAACTAAAGTGACTTTTTTGTCTTGGAGAATTGTTTTTACTTTATAAATAGCCGTTCGACTATCAGGCGCATATTGAGCTTTGATATCTTTCGACAAATTAGCCGATTGTGTCAAAAATTTAGAATTACTACAAGCAGAAAGCCCTAGAATAAGGGTAGCAAAAAAGAGAACAGTTTTAAGAATGCGCATAATCAGTTATTTTAGATCACGAAGATAAGGAATGTATTCGATTTGCTCCCCGTATGGGCATACCCATGTGTGTAACATATTGCACAAAACAGGCAATTGGTATAACGAAGTCAAATTATAACGGAATCAAAGCCAAGTGAATCATTGATTTGTTGTACTCGCCATTAAGCAAGCCGTGCTCAGAGGCCTTGTAAAATTTATTTGCAAGATGTAGGAAAAGCGAAGCGATTTCCGTCAAGCGTGCTTGGATAGCTACAAAGATTTTTTCATAACATTTGCTCGTCTACGAAGTTTGCTACGCTCACTTCTACTTATTGCAAATGATCCGATAGCAGCTATCGGATACAATGCCACTGAATATTACGAGGCTAAAGCATAACAAGTAACTCGTAATTTATAATTCCCAATTCGTGAGATGTCCAACCAGCACCCTTTTTATCACCGAACGAATTCTATCGTATTTTTTGCTTGCGCCAATAATGCTAAAGTAGAAATAAATCAAATACTAAGGCTCCGTAGGTGCCGAACCTTTGTAAAAAACTCGCCTCTTAACTCTAGCTCCGTAGGTGCGAAACCCCAAAACCGGTAAATGTGTCGCACCTACGGAGCTATTAAAAATACTAAATCAATAATCTACAAAGATTAGACACCTACGGAGCCA
>JAUTBZ010142617.1:0-12633 GCA_032361785.1 Lepetodrilus galriftensis | reverse complement strand
TAACATAACAACCAAGGTACATCCACCAAAGACTTGTTGGAATAGGTACTATATATATATAGATTAAATCATGGCTACACCTCCCCAGTCGTGCTTTATATGCCCTCAGCCGTGCTTTATATGCCCAGATCGGCATATAAAGCACGGCTAGGGGCATATAAAGCACCATGCGAAGGCAGTGTATAGAAGCGCTCATGCCTCCACACATTGATTATAGGGTTCGCAATAGCAGTGAATGGATTGAGTTTTCACAAAGACTGTCGACTGGGGATGTTTACTAAAACAACACGCATAAATATGTGTTTGATAGCCGATTAGATGTGATTAATGACATATTATTAGTCTGAGTTTAAGGGAGTCATCCGGGCACACATTATTAATAAATAGGGGGTCCGGAAGGAAATCTTGGGGGTCATTGACCCCCTGAACGGGGGTATTTCGATCACTGCATACTATTTAACATTTGCTAAGTTTATTTTAATGTTTATAATATACATGATCAACAATATAACATCCCTAGCAAATGCTGAGTGGTATTTTTGTAAATAATTGCTCTCCAAGTACAAAATCAATTCGGGTAAAACTGCGCTCGTCAATACTAGATTGTATTGATATCAGTTTTAGACACAAAATGGAGCGTGTACGTCATGTATACATACAATTACATGTAATACGATGTACATATACCCATATATTGATTTATTTTGTGTATGCATGTCAGAAGCAAGAATGCTATTCAATAATTCACAATAACTAGCTGTGTGAAACAATATATTTGACATTAAAGTCCAACAAAGCAGGTATAAAACCATTCATGTCACGCATATATCATGATTATTTGTAATCATGCAATATTCCCAGGGACGCATGTTGATATACTTATCAACAATTTTTATTAATAATGTGCATCCAAACTTGCAATTTTTGCATATGGGACGCAGGATTGCGCTTTCGGAGAAACCGTGGAAGGTGAAAGTAATATCCTAAAATAAATAGAACTATAATGAGGTTGTGACATTTAAAAAATTGCTAATCTGTTGTATCCTATTATAATAATAATAAAATAATAATAATAATAATAATAATAATAATAAAATAATAATAATAACAACAAATAATAATAATACAAAAAAATAATAATAATAAGCCAACCAATCAATACTACTACTACTAACAAATTAATGATATAATAAAAAATAATTAAATCAACAGCAATACGTATTAATTAATGTGCTTTATACATATATTTCAACACGGATAATAGTGATCATCAAAACTAAATTATTTGACAAATTAAGATCCTTCCACAGAAAACCAAGTAATAAAGCAAGTCTATATACAAAACTAAATTATTTGACAAATTAAGATCCTTCCACAGAAAACCAAGTAATAAAGCAAGTCTATATATAATATATATATACATAGAGCCATTGTGCCATTGTATCGCATTATAAAAACATAGGTAGTCAAGTATCATTGTCGTATTAATTGTGATACTGCCTAACTATGTCATAGGTAAACTAGGATAGATCGTAACAGTTATGTAAATGTAACGCAATCCCAAGTTAGTATACAGTACATCATGGACCTATCGTCATCCACAGTTCCTGGTTATCCTCCGTGTCAGGGTCCTATAGTTCCGCTTTTAACCTCTCACTACTTTCCCATAGAAAAGAAATATGAATATCGTTTGATATTCTGATATTGAAATTAGAAAAGGCCGGGTCGTGTTTATTTTCCATTGAATAGAAATTATCTCTTGTTTTAATTCTTGGCTCTGGTTAGCAGATAAAACATTGCAAAATGGTTATACGGTGTATGTTACAAGATAACATTCCGCTGAACTACGGCGGTAAATCGGCCGAGGGAAGTCTAATGCCGAAAATGTAAACAAACCCTCAGCCCGAGATTTGGCCCATCTGACAATAACAAAAGCACACTGCATATGATTAAACTGTAGAGCGGCTGATTCCGAAATGGTAAAAAGAAAAACAAGGAAAGACTGGGAAAAGATGCGTGCAGGATTCTCCCGGAGCATAGCCCACCCCCAGATCCTTTTGATTTCTTATATGCATGCTGGTCCGATTTGGCTGAGCTCGCCGTCTCCTCTGTACAATGGCGGAAGATAGGGCGGGAAGGCGTTCATAACGTGCCTGAAACAGTGCTGTGTGGTCTCTACCCCCAAACCCCCTCAGACGCCAGATGACAGACGCCGACTTCTTCCGTTACCGTATTTACTCTAAAGTAGAATGGTAAATATTACCAGAACACCTGATGAAGAATTGGCGGGAGTTTAGATCTTCAGCATATCCAAAACCTTTGGAAACAATTGCAGTGTTATTATGGTGTTCTACATATATCCGAGTTGTCTTTCCTGTTTCCGGTATTGAACGACGAACTGTCTGCCAAAGTTGTGTATGAAATTTTGTCAATATATGCTAGAGCCAAGTTAATTATCATACCCTGTTAGAACCATTGTTTTAAGACACTTGTCCTACGTCCAACCCCGGAATGATGACCTCTCTCGACTATTCAGACGCGATATTCGTGGCTCGCAAAGTTACATCAACCAAAACTAGCGATCATTGGTCCTTACACGTGGTTGTAATTCCAAGCACACCATGCAAACCAAAGCTCCACCTGGTGTGCTCTTGTGTTATACAACAGAGCATGCTCTTGTTTATCAACATTATAGAACATAGCGTAATTACTTGGTCTGTGTCACTTTATGTTATCCAATATCCACTTTAGCCGTTAGCTTTTGGTGATTCTTGATGTGGATACATTTTTAACTTTGGCTGACTTTGCCTGTCGGATGGCCATCGGCATGTGACTGGGCCACATAGGTATGCAACTGTCCACTATTTCCCACACATATGCCGTGCAGAAGACATTGTTCATAACAACGGCGGTGTCCAGCGGGGGATACTTTGCGAACCTCGTCGGAGAGAAGTATTTAAAAGTTGTACGTCTTGTGACACTGGACTTGTAATATTTGTATTCGTTTGACACTGATCATGAATTCATCCATTACAAGAGAAATATTCTACAGCAGGTGTATCCGACTTATTACAAATATACGTGTAAATAATTATGACAGCATAATAAGTAGTAACTACACCAATATTTAGTTATTAAGAAGACATTCATGGCAGATTTTGCTAAGCCATGTAGTGATGGTCGATTAATGGCCAATTGCGTACAATACAATAAGTAATTTCTCAATACAAGATAGTTTACAATAATGTGTTACTACTTATAATATTGAGTTACCTAATATAATGGTGTGCTTATATTGACTGGATATTTATTAACGAAGTACTATTGTTGTGAGTTGTTTGATTATAATTTCGTTTGTAACATATCAAGGTAAATTAAATGGAGATTAAATTAGTATTCAAAGTGACCAATGATGCATGTAAAACTTTAGGATATTATTTAGTCAGCATTTCAACTCTGTTGCTTCTGGCTTTCTTCTCAGTGTCCAGCAATTCGCCGTTATTATATATATATTTGTTAAATGTATTAATTTGTTGACAATCCTTTCACTAGTTGTTAAAGCTTTTATAAATACAAGATTTAAAGTTGACTAATGTTAATGACTATTTTATTAGATATGATATGATCAGTTTACAGGGAAAACAACATTCTAGAACTGTATTCGAACTAGATTATATTCGAATTATGTTGTGTAGCATTTTAGTAAAATTAGTTTTTAAATTTAGGAAAGTGATGATGAGTTTTGGCGTTGGTTTTAAACATAAATATATTATCTGTTTGTTTCTATTTCTTTCGGATAGATCAATCCCCTTTTCAAAAACATAGCTAGATGTCTTGGGTTTTGTACACAAAACAAAACCCAACCCCCCAAAACCCAACCAAAGATGGCCACATCCTTACTTTTCCCGCCACTACTCGGCACCATTGTCTAGCAGGATTTGTCCGGCTGATCCTCTACTGATTGGAATGCGCAACTCGTGACGTTGAATATTTAACAACCGTCAATGTTCAGCTCATCCGAGTTGTTGACAGTTAACAGGAGACAACAGCAAGGCTATACAAGGTCGCGGAATGTACATGTACAAGGGCTAAATGGTCACTTTCTCATCGATCTCGTCAAAATTCAGAGCGTGCAAAACGGCCAGCAATATTTAATGACAAACTGGCCCTCGTGTGACCACTGAGAGAGGTGTGAGAATAAACTGGATATGTCACATTCCTCGCTAAACAGCAACCACATTCGTTGGTTTAATGAAAATCAGAGCAATTAACGTGTGTTACTTTCTTGTTGTGTAAATCTTTAAGAAAAGAAAAAAATATCTATAATCAAGAATTACCAAAGAAAATTAGTGTCTCATACTTCAGGTTGTATGTGTTCATGTTCTGATAAAATACTATCGATAAAAGCAACACATATATACATTTATTGCTGTATATATAGTTATGAACAGTACCAACAATAAATAATGAAAATATTTGGGGTATTTTTTATGTCATATTTTCCTATTTTACTCACAAATAATGGAATGAAGTAGCACATACAAAATGTGTTGCTATTTAAATATTTAAGAAAAGTTCCTCTAATAAACGTTAAAATATTGTGGGTATGTTATATTCCATCCTTTTATACTTTACTCACAGCTTATTGAATGAACCAACACATATAAAATAACAATAATTTACTTTAAATCGGATATATAGCAGTATACGCAACTATGATAAATATACAGGTGGATTTCTTACAGGACTAGTGGTATATGTGCTGTAGACTAGAATAAACAGAAAATAATATCCAAAATTATGACGTTCTCCTTGGGAGTCCCCTCCATGTGTTATACTCGGTGTGGTCTGTGTGCTGCAGACTATTTTGTCTGCACAATGTTATGGAAGCACAACACCGTAGATCGGGTGTCGATGCTATGTATTACGTTGAGACTAGGGTGCTGGAACACGTTGATACAGATACATACATTTCTATATGTTTCACATACCGCTTTTCCCGCAGTTCACGTTTTCTTTTCCAGAAGAAATAAAATATGAATCTGCCGTCAAGGGCAAGTTGAAATGATATGACTTGTTTAATAATATAAATATTTAACACATCAATATTTTAAAATACTTTTACGTTCGTATATCTATATCGCAAGTTGTTATGAATATGAAAGAAATATATTTTCATATTCGAAATTAATTGCAAAATTAATTATACAAGTATAGTTCTATATATTTATTTTGATTGATTAATGAATAATATTTAATTAATTGTAAATGTATCATGTTTTGTGTATGCTTCCTGGAGTTAAATTTAATTGCAGAGAAAATGGATAAAAGTGAAATACTAGTAATCCTAGATGAAATATTTTCCATGAATTCTGTAAGTAAACGCGGTCACATTACTGGTATATCTAATACAATCGAAATTCCCATGTTGAAATTCTAGCAGTGAAAATTAAGATAACATTTAGAGGTGAAATTGAAGCGTTTCACGACGGTTGCGGGGCACAATAATTGTCTATTTCACACTAAACTGGCAATATGCCCCTTTGCGCCAGTCAACATATGTCATCCAATCAGATTGCCTCCCGGGGAGAAATCACGTGCGATAATATTTCACGTGCTGTCCTCTCGTGCCCATTGCAAATTAATTCTGGGTTGTAACAATACCCCTGGGGCGAGAGAGCACGTCTTAGTGCTTAAGTAAATCTATTTAACGGAACTGAAAATGAACTGATATCTGCCAATCAAAGATAAATAACACCATTTGTGCGAATGTCAATGACATGTCAAAAAGGATTTGACATTCAACCAGTCTTTTGTCAGAAATTCAGAAAACGTATTACTTCTAAAGTATTATTTATTTATTGAATTACCTATTTAGATATAGGATGAACATAGCTTAATGGCATAATTAATATTAAATTTTCCTTGCCAGCTGAAGAAATTGTAAATATCATAAAACTAATTATGTTATCTTTTTCCTCCGGAATAAATCTCTATTCGTTATACTGCGTTAATTGTGGAGATTTTAAGTTCAATATTTGTGTTTATTCACCGGGGTAGCCTCTTTCCAACTAATCTAGATATGAGTGCAACATAATACTTTCTTGTCGACTAATGACCTAACATGTGTAGCAATTTACACATGTTGAGAGGGTATATTTTGAAACCCACCTTCTGTAATCTCCCCCGCGTGAGCGCTTGGGATATTGGGGGTGTTAAACGGTAATTTCAGTGTGATTAAACAATATATAAAGTAAATTAGCGCCTCGTATTTCTGCCCGGAAGTTTCTGTAAACGCCATAATTGAGTTACTCAAGCTTGTAATAGAGTGAGAGTTAGTTGTGCGAGCGCGGGGAAAGTAGTACCACGTGTTGAATATGAGTGTCAGCTTTACTCGTGGTTTGAAGTTAAGATTGCTAAATCTAGATTTCCTTAAATGACTTTTTATAATTATTCTAATTACTACACGACAATCTTTTAATCCTCTTTCGAACTTGATGTTTTCCAATAGCTTGTCAAACCACTCAATGTTTTTTTGCAAAGTTGTTGTTGAACGTATTCGCCAGGTTTACGTAAGTTTGGAAAAGAGTAATTGGTGGGAAGAAAAGACATGTGTTTTACAAGTCGTCCAATTACTATGGATCAGTTAGACGTTCACATTTACATGTATGTCTTAATTATCTAGAGGAAATAAAGTATACCGACGGTATCTATCTAATGCACTATAGGATATACATGGACCGTCTGAGCATAACAGGAAACAATTCATTGTGGTGGCCACGTTTTCATCCTAACATCATTTATTTATTTACTATAAGAAAATATTAATACATTTTTAACCCCCAAAAAAATCGGACAGATTTCTATATAAAGAAAAAGAAAAACAATATAAAAGATTATTCACTATGTATGGCCCTGAGAAATGCATGGGGATTTGTTGCTTTCGTTATCGATTCTTTATTTCTTGCACGATGTTGACGATGGATTACCGATGTAATACCTGTGTAAATACCTGCCCCTAACACCAACAATCACAGGTGTGTTAGCTGACCGGCCCCAATGTCAGGCCTACTCTACAAGGTCACTATTACTCGACGTCGTCCCAGACTACAAGCGCGCCAACATCAGCGTGTACGACATCAGTCACTGTATCTGTGTTTGTGTGCGTATCACTCTGTGTGCATGTGTATGTATATGGACTAACAGACAGGGGTACGATACAAACGTTGAGATCAGTCTGAGTAGAGGTCAAATATTAATATTTTGATCCACTTCTAAGTAAAAATGTAGGGATGAATATAAACATAAATAAATAACGGGTTATAAAGATTGTTATTGTCTTTCTGGTGGTTTTACAAAGTGGAGTTCTTCATTTCTCATTTTGAATGTATAAATTGTTTAAGATTCTTACAAGTATACAGACCTCTGCCATAGTATTCCATTAAATGCCACATACATGTATAATAATATAAAGGCAGAATATATTGGTTAAGCGTAACCCTACGTATACCATGGTTTTTGTAACACCATCATTAGATAGAATTCCATATATTATCTCTAAACGAGCATCAATTGATTTTGAACCAGAACATAAAATAACTAAATTTATATCATTCGCATTAACTGGTTTAATAAAGTTCAGATTCCTATGGTTATTCAGTATAGTACGACTACGGACTGTGGTTGTATGCGTGTACTAAATGTAGGTATATATGCTCCACTTAATGAATTGTAACGTATGTAATTTCTTGAAATGGTATGGTTGTGTTAAAACAGAAAACTACCAAGATATTCTCTAATGTGTCTGAAAACCGAAACTGATATACGCAACGTATTTGCTCTGAAATAACATTGAAATAACATTGAAATAATATTGTAATAATATAATATAGTAGCATTGTACTTTCACTTTGAATGCAGATAATACACACATTAGAAATACTTTTACATTCATTACGGGACATTTACAATCTCAGTTTTCACAACCGGTAGAAATGTGTTTTTCTTTACGCATATCTTCATATCTAAATTGAGAAAATATTTATACAAAGTATATCCTGATGACTGTACATCTGGTTTGGTGGCATTGTCGCATTTGAAGGGTTTTGTACCAATGTTTACTTGCGTATAAAATACAAAGCATGTCGTTATTGGGTATATTAGAAACGTTCTGTCCGGATGCCACGAATTTTGATACCAAATATTCCGAGATGGGAATGTATATGTTGAGCTTTGACTAGCTTGTTTGGAGGAAGCTGGTTATTGAAACATAAGTATTGCACATGGCGGTGTGACGCGGGCTATTCCGCACCTTCCGAGTCGACGGGGGAAACGTCCCAGTGACGTTATGGCGGTCACTTATGGTCAGTGGCCCGAAAACACGTTGTATATAATTTGAATTCATATTTCCATACATTTTGAAAAATAGTTTATTGATGCTTAGAGAAAAATCAGTAATGTATTAAAAGCATTGCTCAGTATGTAATAACCGGTATTACGTTCCATGCCTTCAAGAAATATGTCTTCACCTGGATTTGTTCAGAGTAGTTTACGTTCGGAGTTTTTAAGATGAATTCTAACAGTAAAATAAGACAAACAGATGACAGACAAGGTTGGAAGGTATCTCGTAAATTATCCAGGAAAGCACTATAGCTAGGTTTCTTAACTCGTATACTATTATTTATTCGCACATGAGTCACGACAGACGAAGCATCCCTTTGTTCGTAACCGTTACGTTATAATTAACTTTGTTTAAACTTCCATATGTCAATCAAGACATTAGTGGCCTACATACAAATAGAATGGTAGTCGTATGAAACATGTGTCGAAGGTGAATACAAAACTCGGCGGAGGTAAGATATTCCGAACCACGGTGTTCGCGTATAGTGGTGCCAGAGTATATATAGTACAACTCAGATAATGATGAAGTGCTTCTGCAGGAACTCTGCGCTATGTCAGATATGTCGGACTTCGTGGCTGATTGATTGGAACCTTTTCACTTCATTGGAATGAATATGCTTCTCCGTGTTTTATACCACTTACGATACAATGGCACAGGCAGCTACTACATAACATTGCGTTGAAGTCTTCTAGGGTTTAGAACACTCGTTTTGTTCTGTTTTGTTTGGTTGTGTTTTTATTATACGAATTATCACTATATTTCTAAGTGTTCCTGCTCTTTTAAAGTTCCAAAAGGGCAAGTGTGTCTCAATTCATACGATATCATTATCTAACTTTAAACAATATTTAAAAAGAATTGATAATATTCACCAGACATAAACTCATGCTATCAGATTATGATAACACTATACATAATTATGCCTTGTGTCATCGAATATGGTGATGTTGTATATATTATATATCATACAGCATCATCGTCGTAATCCTTTTGTTCATACTCATACTCCTACCCTACACCTATAACTAGCATTGACCACCGTAAGTTGTGGTCACGGGAAGCACGTATAAACATGATCCGGACAATGGCCGTACACTGTTTCTTGGTCAAGTCCCACGAGACTAAATACCATTCTACTTCCCGTATCTCGGTACATGGTCAGCTGTTCTTTCACAGGTGGGACTGTGAAGTGACCAGTCAGCCCAGCAACAGATGAGTAGCACGTGCAGACTGGCCACTGACATGGAGGGGAGAACTGCCAACTCCAGGTCTGCCGACAACACGTGTAGACCCAGATCGGGTTAATGATGTCTGAGCCGGGCCTGTCTGGCCCCCAAAATTAATTGCCCCAATTTTCTATCAGGTACTTGCTTCGTGCTAGAAAGCTCTTGTAAGCAGTCGTGTTTGAAAAATAGTTTAATTTGTCTGAACATATGTCTGTCTGGGTCGGAGTGGTGAGGTGAACAGATCGCATGTAGTGTATGTAGACGGTTCCACGCATGAAACGTAGATAACTCTAGTGTTGAGACTAGGTATAGCATGTTTGGTGTGCAAAGGTTATGTACAGGCGAACTACTGACCAGACTATGCTAAGGGTCTTCGCACACTGGTCTTGGGCAGTCTATGCTATATCTTTAGCCATGTACAGTTGTCAGTTTGTGAAGTCGATAGCAGGCTCATCATGATAATAAATGTGATTACGGTGACGATGATGACAATGATTATGATGACGGCTATGAAGAAGATGACAATGATGACAACCATGACGGAAACTACTTCAAACTCTGATTTGATGTTATGATAATGTAATTACCATTTACGGTATGATATATGTTGTATTTCAGAATGTTCGAGATTAACTGTCTATTACAATAATAATAATAATAATAATAATAATAATAATTAATAATAATAATAATAATAATAATAATAATAATAATAAAAATAATAATAATAAAAATAATAATAATAATAATAATAATAATAATTGTTCTATGCTTACGTGGGCTTGTGCGTGCGGGGCTCCTGGCTGTTGGAACAGGTAACACTGGCTTCCTACATATTCCCATGGAGGCTGACACTCTAAAACAGGTACATACAGAACATGTTACTTTTGAATACATATATATATAGCTTGGAACTATATCTGGAAATGTTGGTCTTTAACCCTTCTATAAGTGTGCCAAGTTTCAAATTTGTGTCCGGAAATTTAACTATTCGGACATTTGTTTAGGCTATGCATCCTCGAAGGCGAATTTCGCGGAGACAAAACAGGCGACATACGTTCTAAGATAGAACCTTATCTTTTATCTAAATGCTTGCAGACGTAATGGTCTATGTTTCGAGGATGGCTGTATAGTAATACTGCATGAACTGCTCAAAGTTAAAGGATTTGTTAGACGCTGATCATGAGAAATAACCTCTGGAATAAACCAAGAAATAATAACGTTATCTAGAATATGTATCAAGTGTTTGTTCATAATTATACGTACTCAGGCCTATACCAATAAATGGACGAAATGGTTTATACCTGGTCGAAGGATATAATATCCATATCCGGTATCTGCATTCAGACCAGTAGAAGACAAGTGTCTCCCATCGCTGAGACGGCAGGAACGACTCGCTTCTTTGTAGAAGTAGGACGAATGTTTAACTTACTACATCTAAACCGTGGCATGTACATTCTTAAATAATTTATTTAGGAATATCATTGCTTAAACATGTTTCTATATTTAACAAAGACTTGTAATGTTTATAAGAAAAGCTTTCAGTCATAGGCCTACCATTTACGGATGCACACCACATTTGTGTTAAGTTATCATGCAGTCTATTTTTAAAGATTTTCATAAACGAGTGAACATCACCTATGTCCTGCATCAGCCGGGTACCCGCATCAGCCACACCACTCAAAAACCATATCTATGCAAAATATTCTTTATGCACGTAATCTAGTACACCTATCCATTATTCTGACTGCAAGAATAATCTGCGATGACTCCTTTACAAAATGGCATAATGCAAATATTGTTATTATATATTTTAAATTAATTAATCCAAATGAAGAATAAATCGGTCTTGTCATACGACAAAAGGATTCGGCCCCTGTGATTTTATCATTGTTACGCAATGTTCGGAGTTTGGCGTGTGGCTGGTTTTATCCATAAGCTATCCCATGGTTCAATGGCGGATAACTCCAATATCTGGCTTTTATTGTACGTATATATTGGGTAATCTTGGGTAATTTGGTCAAATAGGAGTAGTTAGCTTGACACCTGCTGTGGGAAGTGAGAAGCTAAGACCACAACCCATTGTTTCAAAGTAAGACGCAGACTACTAAATATACTCTCTGGTATTATTGCACCAAGTTACGTAACATGACTATATTGTCTCGGTAGGGCTGTTTTCCCAGATAGTAGATCGACGGACACATGATCGTATCCGAGTAATTAAGTAACAAAAGGCAATATCTGCAGGTACTAGGTAGATTAAGTTTGATATATTAGGGTCCACCCCACGGCTAATAACTATCCAATGGCCAACTCAGAAACAACCAATTAAAAGCTAGAAATAAGTTATCCAATCATGTGAATCTACAATTCCGGGTTTAGACTTAGAGGCTTCACATCATGTCTCATCATCCGAATACATTATTGGAAACATCCCTCGTCCCATCATTCATCATTTTACGGAATTGACTATTATATATTTAATTAAATCGTTGCTTATGTCGGACAATGTTGAGAAACACGAATTGATGAACGCTGGACAAGATCCCCGGAATTATGATGATTGTCGGAAATCATTTCCCCGGTCAGGTCTGAAGTGTAGTACACTGTTAAACACAGAGAAGAAGTCCTGGAATTGTGATGTATGTGGAAAGTCATTTTCTCAGTCAGGACATCTTAAGAGCCATACACAAATACACACTGGACAGAAACCCTGGAATTGTGATGTATGTGCAAAATCATTTTCTAGTTCATCACATCTGAAGAGGCATACACGGATACACACTGGACAGAAGCCCTGGAATTGCGATATATGTGGAAAGTCATTTTCTCGGCCAGGACATCTTAAGAGCCATACACAAATACACACTGGACATGTACAGAAACCCTGGAATTGTGATATATGTGCAAAATCATTTTCTAGTTCATCAGTTCTGAAGAGGCATACACGGATACACACTGGACAGAAGCCCTGGAATTGCGATATATGTGGAAAGTCATTTTCTCGGC
>JAUTBZ010142606.1:0-12634 GCA_032361785.1 Lepetodrilus galriftensis | reverse complement strand
CGGTTATCATACACATGTTCGTCTCATTCTTCCTAGTACCCATTCTTGCATCACGCATTTTTGGACTATTTTTTAAAATGTTAGTTTTTTTTGTATTGAAGTTTAGTCACTTTCAAGATTCTTTCACTTATATAATGACTAGTCAGTTTAGGGCATGAGAAAACTGGCAACATCCGTCGTGCTGAATGTTGCAGTAAAGCTGTGAGCACCGACTGGTACTGATAGACCAAGGAAGATAACTCTGTATTGCCACAGTACAGACAGCACATCCCATCATGATCACATCAGAAAGACGTTCCTCCGATGTTGTAAGCACCCACCTCTGCAGCTTCTCTCCCTCCAGCTGGTTGCGGAGGGACGCCGCCAGGTCTGTCTTGTCCTGCAGCTCGTAGCGACTCGTCTCCATCAGGTTCTGCTCCGTGCTGTGCATCTTCACCGACACGTCCTGCAGCTCTCTCTGCAGCTTCTCCGCCTGCAACAGAAGTCAGGACGTCCTGCTCAGATGCTGGAACACACGGCCGTGGAGCGACGCAATCGGTCCTCCTGCTAGCAGACATGCTGTCATTGTTAATCAAACCGGAGGCAGACGCCGTGGGACAATCTGTGAGCAGCAGCAGTAGTCACTGCTCCTTAAAAATGTTTTTATTTAAATTATTATTTTTGAATTGGGGTTTAGACGTAATAGAGCTGCTTTCAAGATTCTTTCACTTAGATCACAGCTTGTCAGTTTAATGCAGGAGGAAACCATTGTGCTACCACTTGCCCTGCTATCATTTAACTAGTCTATACCAGTAGGAGAGTGTGAATCAGCAAACAAAACTATGCTGGGACAAGTTTTGACAGTATTTTACATAATAATTATAATTCAAGGAGGAAGGAATCTCATCTTTAAGGTGAGTGAAATATTGTTTTACATCACAGCGGGAATCTTTCACCCATACGTGATGAATCATCCATAAGGTCAAGGACAGACCAGAGGAAAAGGTTAACTGATCTGCAGTGCTCATAGGGTAGGGCTGTCGGTTGGACATAGAAATTTACTGCTGAGGAAGCAAACATAAAAATTTCATTGTTGCTTTTGGAGAGCAAACAGTACTGCAGTTCATATTTAGGAAACAAAGACAACAGACTAGAAATAGTAACAATGATATTCACAAACAGATACTACTGAGGAGAAATCAACTGGATTAATAAGGGGAAATTATCATGTAGCAGATGAGCTCATAATGCTTCTCAATTGAATATCTCTGACAATGGCACCAAACAAAATTATATATTGACAGGAGCGCCTAATTTCTTAAGTATTTGATGGAATGTAGTCATAATATTGGCGCCAAATGTGTGGGCCATATATTACTTTGATGTTAAACACTTAACTGATCGACAGACCAATTGCTCAGAATCTTTTAACAGATTGAGGCTACAACCAAGGCAAACTAACTGATGCAAAAACTGGGGATGACGCCATGCATTTCTATTTCTGTGCTGAGGACATGGGAGATAATCCAGAATAGATGCTATATTATTAGTTAAAGGTACTAGAAGTTGCTATCTACATATAGCTCACTTACCGGAATTTAAATGGTCATACATATTCATATATATTATTAACAGGCACTGTTTTAGGAAGTTCGATGAGCATGTTGCATTGATCACGTTATTTTGTGAAAAATAGTCCGAATTTGTTATATTTATCTAAAAACAAAAATGATACCTTGAGAATAATTCTTACTTGAAATTAAACTCAACTGAAATGGTCATTGTTGACATAAAAAACAACAAATAAATGTGGAGTTTTAAAAAATTAAATTAAATTTTAATACAGGTTGTTCATGCTATTATAGTCAATGATTAAATGAATGAATGTTTTATGTTGCAGTGGGAATATTTCACCCATAGGCGATGACTAATGCATCATGATAACTATTACCACAGACTATTATTGCTAGTTTGTTACCTTTCAACTGAAGCAAAGATAGCTATACTGCACAAACCAGACTACAGAAGAAACTACAAACATGGCTAGGCATAATATAACACGCCTTCAATCCAGTTGAGGCCTTGCACGGAACAATCGTTTGGATGGCAGAAAGCGGTTTGGGTGGCAGGGAACAATCTGATGACGTGAGCAATGGCGTAAAATCCCATTGTCTTGCCACCCGCGGTGCTGTGTGACGTCACATGCAAGGTCTCAATATACAACTGCTACTCTACCACACTAACACAAAGCTAACACACACAACCAGTTAGTTATTAACACACAATGATAAAAAGTTAGTACAGTATGTGGAAATCTTTTGTCAAAGACAAACTACTACATGTACTTGGATAGTCTGAATATTGTACATAGACTGAATTACTATTGTTTCGCATTGTATTTAAATATTCTTATTAAATGAAGAGAAATGAGGAAAAAACTAAGAGAGGAGAAACCTTAAAGTTTACTTACTTTCACAATTAAAGGTTGCAGAGAGAGATCGCTTACCTTCAAGATAGAGGGATAAGAAATTAATAGCGTGTCTTTTAATTTTAATGATTATGTCAAATTCTTAAAGAATTACCAAGAATTAGAAAAGGCAAAATATCGTAAATACATATTAGAAAATTATGGCAGAATATTACAATACATTTGTATTCAGCAACTCATATATGCCAGATTATGGCAAAAAGTTACAATAATATATTCAAAATCGGCAACTCATATATATATGTCAGAAAGTTACAATGCAATATATTTAAGCTCAGTATCTCAGTACGATCAATGAGTAAGCAAGCATTTGATTATGTTAAACAGCCCAGCATGCATCTGGAACTGAATGTCAATTAACCAAGACAATCAGAAAATCATACTATTGATTACCATGGTGACCAACAAAATATTAAAATCTAATTTCTGTATAAAATTCAATACGTGAAAGTTTTGTTAAATCCAATGAATGAAAGTAAGTGATGAGTTATAAACCTACTGGTAATATGATAATGATGTCTTTTGACGAAAATAAATAATAATAATAATAATAATAATAATAAAATAATAATAATAATAATAATAATAATAATAGCCACCCATTGATAAACTTGAATCCTTGCTAATGTATGCTCAAAGCTCTAAATGTTACATTATTAGTTACCCCAGTCAAAAGTATATTCACTTGCCAGAAATGCTCACCAATCTATGGTAGGTATTCAGAATACAACAGTACTCTGCTGTGACTGAATTATTATTTGAAACAAGGATCTAACTGTCTACATCAAGCTCATATCACTGTCTGTCATTGCTTTCCAAATTATTTGTCAACTTTTGAATTCAGGATGGTTCAAAATTGAGAAATATTATTGGTCCAATGACAGTAATTTGGCCAATAGAGCATGAGGTGGGACACGATTAGTTCAGACAAAGTGGAAATCCTTGATACTGAGCCAGTCTATTACCGGTTATGTGGATGATACATCCAAAGAATATTTAATAATGTAACATGTAATGATAGTAAACTAGAGAACAATTGAATTTTAAACAATGGGCACGAAAAAAGTCTATATTTGAGGATGTGAGTTTTTAAAGTTTTCTACGTTTATCTGGAAATATCCATAGAAAATAACTACCGGTATGTAATTAATATATGAAAGAGAGATTTAAGTGTTTGCGTCTTAATGACCTATCCATTGACCTCATACATGTGTACCAATTCCAGAAACATGCACATGCAATTCAGTACTGTATGAAATACATACAAATATACGTTACATGATAGAACATGCACCAGTGTTCGGGGTACGAGAGGTAACAAGAGTTCAACAAAAGGGTTATAATACTACTTCCTACTTTCCGTTGTGTTAAGTACGTACCATGCGCAGTTTAGAAGTGTCACCTCAAGGGCTATAACCATTGATTTTGTAACACGCATACAGCTACACAAGATTACAGGGCAATTATATGACTGATCGGATTAATCTATGTTTAGTTATGCTGGCTATATGCATAGGTAGCGCATAGGTACTACAATTATTAAGTTAATGATTATGACTATAGATAAAAGAGCGATGCGATGGTTAAACAGAAATAGCACTATTGTCTAATTTTGTCTTTAAGTGGGAAAGAATATATTTCCAGCAGTACATAGATATTTCCGAGAGACTATTGATGACATAGATTGTCAATTTTGATCTTCAGATTCCAAAAGGATGCAATAAATACAAAATATAATTATTCTTGATTTTCATACAAAATTTATGATTGCTTGTTTGTGTGAGAAATTTATGATTGCTTGTTTGTGTGAGAAATGCATGTGAGAAACCCAAACCCAAACGACATCATGTGAACTGATTTTGTTGACATACTTCTTCAACATGATAAAAAGTGATGAAAATTTTGTTGAGAATTGTACAAAGACATGTGAAATATAAATTGATCAGTGAATAAATAATAAGGCAAATTCTGAGCTATTAATAAACAATTCTGAGGTCAGTACAGAGCCATTCTAAATATACTTTCAGCTTATGAGTTTACTAGCAGGAGAAGCCCTACTGCACCTACAGCGCATAGAGTTGCAGTAAACCTACGGCCATACTTATTCTACCATGCGTATACGAGATCAGACTCAACTACATTAACAAATTAGTAGCAAATATATATAATTGAAAACTATGTCTGTATAGAAGAATGCTGAAGATACAGTGTCCAGATAAAGGAAGTATGAAAGATTACAAATATAGAAATTCGAGTCTTACGGATTCATCCTCACACATCGATCCTTGAAACTGACGAGGGAGAAAGGTAAACGTCAGTTGTAGGGAAACTACTCTCAGTATGTGTATGGGAAAACACAGAGGAATACTATGTTCCTGAGTACGAATTCAAACCCATGCGATGACAAAGGGATAGCGATGTAATATCACAGCAACAAAAGTCAAATGAAATCAAAATGAGGTTCATAAACAAATATATTTAAATACAATGCTGATTAGAGATGAAATTATTGGTAAACACAAGTATATTGCTATATTAATATCCATGATGAAATTCATTATAAATCAATCAAATAATACATATGCTTTAGAGTATGGTATTTATCAATGGTAAAAAGCATGAAAACTTCACTCAATACATTCAAGCTTGATATAAAAACAACACAACAACAACACAAAACAATTTGGATCTGAGATGGCTTATGAATCACTCGGGGCAACATCACTGTTATACTAGCAAACCAAAGCGAAATACACATGTTCAGTAAACAGACACGCAAACATTAGGTACCTTCCATTCTGCTGTCTCAGCTCGTTTCTGCAGCGACTTCATCGTAGACTCGTGATTGGCTGTCGTCTGAGCGTACATGGACTTGGTCTGCCAGTTGTTCGTGTTGTTCTGTACAAAACAACATAACCTGGCATTCAACTGTTTGCACTAAATCAAAGAAAGTTTCAGACAGAACGAGTTAGATCCATCTCAGGGTTATTTTACTTGTAAGTTTATGGCAGGAGGAAACTTGTAACTCTGAGGGTTTGGAAAGTGATGAATCATAATAGTGATAACATCCTACAGACTCGGTGCGTCACAGACATCACAAGATTGAGTGCATGTGTACTCACTCGTTCCAGCTCGTCCTCCAGGGACTTCTTGGAATTCTCCAGGTTAGCATTTTTCTCCATCAGCGTCCGAACTTGGCTCCAAACCTGATAACAATTAGCCTTACTATTAAGAACTGTTCCACATGACTAATATTTATTGCAAAATGGTAATGTTTAGAATGACAGTAAATGGTCAAAAACACACACCCTTCACTTCATACCTAAACTAATAAATGAACCTCTCGTATGAACCTCTCGTATCCATTATGAGATGATAACTCTGTTGTAAATGGTCTCAATTGCTATAACTACGAGAGGGTCATGGTCATACTGGATACGAGAGGTCCATAGAAGCGTGGTCATCAGGACACTTCTAGTAAACTAAAATTACTGAAATCAGGAACTGTATAGCCCAATACACCACTGATCAGTGACCCCCAACCCTCAAAGAACCGCCCACTCCTGTACCTTCGTCATCTCCTGGTCCAGAGCGAGGTTGCGGTTCTCGTGGTCTGACCTCAGTTTGACCTCTGCAGCTAGCTGGGCCTCCAGCCTCTCTATGGTGGACTTTGATCGGGAGATATCACTGTGCTCCGTTAGCAACTCCTGGACAGAGAATTAAAAAACAAATACACGTACCTGATTCCTTGCGTCATTGAGTGTACCTTTGCTATGAATTCATCACATATAATGATAATTAAAGAAGGAATTGGTTGGGGCCAAGGAAGTACTTCATCTTCAGCAAGAAATGAAAATTTCAGGAATTTGACACAATAAAGGCAAGTTCAGACCTAACGCGAACCTTTAACAGATCGCTCTTTATAGAAACACATGGACTGTTCACATTGAAACCGTTCTGCAGTCAAGCACACAATGGAAAACCATGCATCTGACTGTTAGTTCTGAACGAGCTTTTAGTTATGCCCCTTTATTGCCATAGCGCATGTATTTTTAACATTTGAAAAACACAGGTGTTTGTTTTTGTGTATGATTTCTATGAAGCATCCTATCCGTAAAATTTCTACTTGGCAAATGTTGTGGTGTTCCAAATGTTGTGGTGTTCCAAATGTTGTGGTGTTCCAAAGCTGGGTTGTACTCAGCAAGACTTACATGTTCTCTGTTCCTGAGCTGGGTTCTCATGTCTCTAGCGTCGGCCAGGGCGTTCTCCAGTTTCTCCGAAACGCTCTCCAGCTCCTTCTTGTGGTACAGTCTCACCTCATTCAGCTCCATCTCCAGACGAGTGATCGTGCTCTCGTACTTGGCCTGAAACACGGACATCTTAGAACTCCACAGCTGTACAACATCCAAGGGAGGTTACTCCATGAATCAATCTGGACTAAAGTCAAATATAACTAGAACAACATTATCTGGTTGCCAGCAATCAGGATATCTGAATAGTCAACTATAGATTGATATTTGTAGTAATATTACATTATATATGGTAATGTTTCCCCAGAACCATGCCTCAAGATTCTGAAACTGTTAGAGTATGATTTCATGTTCATCTCAAAGTTTTGTTCACAAATTCCCATATAAAATGTGAGCATGATCATGAAATCATATTTTAAAATATTTGTAATCTCAGGCCATGTATTCGCCTTCCAGATGGTGATGGTTAAAAAAGTAACCTTTTGGTTTGGTATTTGGATTTAGAGTTACTTTCTAGATCCACTAACATCACAACATGTCAGATTATGGCAGGATGAAACCCTCAACTGTAGCAATGAATATTGCAGTAAACCTGCGAACACTGACTGGTACTGACAGACCAAGGATGATAACTGCATTGTCATTCTACAAACAGTGCATCCTTTCAAAATTGTGTCAGAACTGTAACTTTAAAAAACATTGATACCAGGTCCCTGGTGCAGGATTTGAATGTCCAAACGTTCTACCACCCGCCCCTAAATGCTCTGTGGGCGACTACGGCTATCAACATAAAGGAGCCATGACTACTGCTGCCACTCACCGACTGTCCCACGCCGTCGGCCTCCAGTTTGAAGACCCGAGTCTGGTGCATGTGCAGCTCCTCTCTCAGTTGGCGGTTCTGCTCCCGGGCGATGTCAAGGTCACCCTCCAGCTGCTGGATGTAGCGCACATTCTGGCTGTGCTTTTCTACAGAACACACGTAACACACGGAACATGTAGTAACACACGGAACATGTAGTAACACACTGGACATAGGTGCTGATCTGGGTCCAGTTCTACGGAAAGACCGATTGACGGTAGTTCCAAGAGATTTGACACTCACAAAATATCTCCCACAATGAGTGAATATATATGGAGTTTAACGTCGCTGTGGGAATCTTTCACCCATTTGCGATGAGATCATCTCCCACATCTCCAGCAAGTTATGACTCTCGTAATGCTAGAACCGTTCTGTGGAACAGCACCCAGCTTGTATTGCATGGGCGCTGAATAGATTCAATTGTGTGATGATATATAAATGTGTCCGCGTCCAACGCCTACTACCTGTATACCAAATTACAGCATCGACAGCTAAGTAATAATGGATCGGACTATTTAAATGTTTGTGTCATCATGCATGCAAAGTGCATTAGCTGAGTGATTTCAGAAAAACTGGGAGCAATATGATGCCAGAAAAAGAGATAATGATTTGAAACCCTTCAAAATCTAAATAATAATCAACTTAAATAAAATTGCGATTTTCAATTGATAGACCATCCTTCCATGCACAACTAACATAAAAAATGATAGTGAAACTCAACATATTAATTAAATATTAATGACAACAGAGAACAGTGTCAGTGGTAACAATTTTGACATGCATATTATTGAAATATTAGGGGAAATAGTGCACGAACATAAACAATACACATGCTGAATTTGATTAATATGCGTGTATCAGACATGAACATCATTAAATAAATAACAAGTGGATATAACAAGTGATTAACTACACAAAAATGCATTGATTTTAATTATTAAATATTGAAATAATTTTGATACATTTTTCATCATTTCCATTTCAGATTGTTCTCATCTTTGTAGCCATGAAATCACAATCAAAATGTATTTTTCTTGAATCAGCAAGTTAGTGGAACTATGATCAGGCCCCGAGATTACAAAACCTTTTTCGAGTACAAACTCATGCTAAACTCAGTTATAAATCCCCACATAAAATTTGAGTTAAGCATGAAATCGTTCTCAAAAAGGTTATGTAATCTCAGGGCCAGAACATACAAGTGAGTGAATTATTGTTTTACGTCACAACGGGAATCTTTCACCCATACGCAATGAACATACAAGTACAATTACTACAGCCACAGGTACAGCGATGAGCGGAGACGTCGTCAGTGTAACGGGAATCTTTCACCCATACGCAATGAACATACAAGTACAATTACTACAGACACAGGTACAGCGATGAGCGGAGACGTCGTCAGTGTAACGGGGATTAGTACAAACTGCACACACACCTGTACCTCTCTGCTTCTCTGAGTGGAGGTCGTCCGCCAACTTGCCGCACCTAGCGATGGTCTCGGCCAGCTGAACAAAACACACGTGACAAGCCATGGTGAGCAGAATGTGAAGGTACTACACAGACCGACATGCTTCAACATGCACGGGTAAAGGTGGACACTTACGGTGCTATTTGTGGCCACAACTTGTATTATCGATGCATGACAACAATTGAATATGTCACGATCAAAATGTTAATTCGATTATTCACGAATCTCAAGTTGTTGCTACAAATGGCACTGTGAGAGTCCACCGTAACATTCCTTATGGTGACGTCCTTCAGGAATCTCCTGTACAAAATAGTGTACCTCCAAGGTAACTGTAACTCCAACAGTGGCCATAGACTATGGTAGTGCTCCTTTCTAATGTTCTGTCACATGTCCAGTACATGTTCTTTTCCTTAGAATGGAGTGAGCAAGCACAGCACAGAGTAATGCCAGTGGCAGCCATGTTGGATTATGTACTCTGCCGTCTGCACCACCTATTTCGCTGGTACAATCAGTACATTGTGCAGTGTTTCTCCTTTGTAACTGCACATGTCCCGGACAGAAAGTACAGACAGAACAGCTAGAAAGGAGCAGGGTGGCCTATATCATTGCTAAGGTTGGAGCTATGGCTACTTTAGAGTTGCGCCGTGTTCATTCAGGGTATCCCAGGACGTGCTGTGGTGATAGTGATCATGCCAGTTTAACACATGATTTTGAGAAAATAATTATGCAATACATGCAGATTGTACTTTATCAAAGAAAAATTCAAATATGCATCAAAATGCTCAATTGAGTTTTAAATGTCATGCTAAACAAAAATATGTGATTCTATATTCCATAAATTGCACAGGATATGCCAAGGTAGACATTGCACAGGACTCACCTTCTTGGCCATCTCCCTGTTATCCAGCTCCAGCTGCCGGGCCAGATCCTCCAACGTCTTCATCCTGTCCATGTGCTGCTGGCGCTCCTGAGACCCGTACTGATTGGACGTCTTCAGATGATCCACCTCCCGCTCGCTGGAGTCGCGGTCACGTGACACTCGCTCCAACTGCTGCTGGACATTGTCCAACTTTGACCTGGCACTGTCCAGTTTGTACGCGGTCTCCGAAAGTTCCCTGGAAGTTTCCGAAAGTTTGCTTTCTGTTTTGCGCAGGGCCTGTTCTGAATGTGTCAGTTTCTGTTCTAGCTGCTCCATGTTGAAGTTGGAAGACTTGATATCTTGCTGTAGCTGGCTGACTTTGTTGGAGGAGGTCTGAAGAGCTCCAAATGTCTCCTGGAGTTTGGCGTTCGACAGTTCCAAGTTTGATTCAAGTTCCTGTGAGAAAATCTACATTAGATTTCTGCATCAATCACTGTCATTGACACAATATACAATTTGATTTTTCGAATTATTTATTTTTAAAATTATTATTTTTTTGCCCGATTATTTTGACTAATATCATGGTCATTAATAAAAAATTGAACAGTTATTTTTTATGATCATAAAAGGCAGCACTACCATGACACTGTGTGACTCATTGCTGTCTGGTGAATGACGATCCACTTCATCTTGTAACTTCAGACTAGCACCCATGTCTGCAGTCTGCAAGTCTGGAAGAATTTTCAACTGACTGATCGTCTCTGTCTGTATTTTCATCTCTGTTGTCTGCACCTCCAGTTCTGTGGCAATCTGGACAAAATAATCAGACACAATACAGGAGTCCATCACCAGGATTTAATCTGACCAAAATATTATTGAAAATTTACATTTCTTGTACTTGTTTGTGTATGTCCATCATGATAATATGAGCATTATACTGACCTGTTCGTATTTCTCCTGCGCCACCTGCAGCTCATCCTGAGCGGTGAAGAGGTCATCCTGCAGAGCTTGTACTCGGTTCTCCAGAGACTTGATCTGTAACACATACACACCCTCATCTCAGATACCTATCATGCAAGTTGTCAATAGGGCTGTTCGTTTTGCCACCGGCTGACCCTCAATCGGCAGCCGATTGACCCCGGTAACCCAGCAAACGTGCTCGATTTGTCCTGTAATTCCACATTCTCAACTGCCAGCAAGCACCTGCTTTGCCGCTATCAAAAGACTGGCTAACACACGGCTTGTTGGGTAAGAAATTGGGCAAATCGAGCGCGTTTGCAGGGTTACCGGGGTCAAGCGGCTGCTGATTTGTGGCAAAACAAACAGTCCTAATCAGTCCCTCTGATTGCTGGAAAACAGGGGTGCATTCAAAGACACAAGGGCTTGTAGGCGGCTTACCAAACTAGCCACTGTCTCAAGAGTCTTATGAACCGTACACAGGACAGGAAACCAGTTTAACTAAGTGGCTTACTCTGGTGAATGCACCCCAGGGCGCCATAAAATTATAAAGAAAACTTTAAAAAAATATTTCACCCGTGTAGTTGTATACATTCAATATGTACTGTGTACCCACCTTATTGCCCATGCTGTGTTGCAGGTTCTCGTGGTCGCTGTGCTGGTCGTCCAGGATCTGCTCGAGGTCCTGCAGCTTGCTCTCCAGCTGGTTCCGCATCCTCCGCTCCTGCTCCAGCCGTTCCCGCGCCGACGTCAGATCCAGCTCCACCGTGTTGAACTCGAACATCTTCCTCTCCAGCTCCATCCGCTGCTTCCTCTCGTCCTCGAAGCCGTCCGCCACCACCGACCGCTCGGCCACCATGGTCTCCAGCCGCTGAACCTTGACCTCCAGCTCAGACTTGGACTTGGCCTCGTCCTCCAGGAGCGTCTTCAGCTGCTGCAGCTCGTGCAGTCTGGACTCCGACAGCGACAACTTGTCCGACAGCGACGTCTTCTCCAGCTGCTCATGTTCTAAAGTACTCCGCGTTTTTGTCAGCTCGGATAAAGTTAATTGGAGTTTGGTTGTGATGTCGTCCATTTCTTGTTTGTATCTGAAGGAAAGCATGAAAAGGGCGCTGTATAAATGCTATATTTATTATTACATTATTATTATTACTACTATATATAATATAGATCAATTTAATAATTTATTATTGAAAACAAATTTTGAATGTGTCCCAAATACTGTGAAACTTACTTCTTCTCCAGGTCTTCATTGGAGCTCATTAGTGTCTTCTGAAAAACGGCCAGAAAAAAACCATATTAGGTTGAGCTTCAAAATATGATAGTATTTCATTATTCAACATACATGGCAAATTTCTACTGTGGAAGAACTTGTTGATTATAAACAGTGGTAATACACTGCATTGTCATTTTGCAATTCGACGATTATGACGTAGGCCGTACCTGTGTCAATAGTAGAGTGTTCTCGTTCACTCTGGTGTCGTTGAGCGACGACTGTAGGTCCGTCATGTCACCAGTCAACTTTTGATTCTGCTCTCTCATGTGACTCGCAATAATCTAGCAAATATAAGCAGTGGAAACTATGGCAATAATCTTTTAAAACAGGCAATGGATATATTGGAGAAAACATCACACCAATACAGGCTGTAACAACTAAGGCAATAATTTATTAAATATAGGCAATGGAAATTAAGGTAATGTGTTAAAGGCATAATATCACAGATATTTATGGTCGTTTGGGACTAGTTCTTAGCTACAACTGCAAAATACATTCACT
>JAUTBZ010142584.1:0-12636 GCA_032361785.1 Lepetodrilus galriftensis | reverse complement strand
TAAATTCTAAAAATTCGAACAGCCGCAAATCTAATTATTTTAGAGCGTACGAATAATTAGAGTAATTACGGTATTCAGTATAGATTTATATATAAGACATTGCCTAGTTTTCATCACTAAAATTAGCTTCACCCCAAAAAGATCAGCACTAGCTATTGTGTTCTTGCTGTGTTGGGATGTGACTCCAACACGAGCCATCAGAACATGATGAAGTGTTAACAGCATATTTTCTCAATTGGCTTTTCAACATACTACCTTGTACAATAATCCCCATTACATGGAATGTTTACAGACAACTCAAGGGACAGATACGTTGGTCAGAATTTCTCCGCCACTCGACACTGTCTGTTCTATGTCAGAGTTCAAAGCCAGGTGTGTACAAACCACGTTCGGGTGTTGACAAACCGCAGTCCTTCATTCACATGGAATTCCGTCTATTAAGGAAGACAAGTACTAGCCGCCGACTGACATCAAATTAGCTGTTGTTAAGTGTCTAAGTACACACGACACATTTCCATTTCTGGTGCTGCCTAGAATAGCTGAATTACTTCACATTCTGACTTTGGAAGATAGGAATGGCATTCAGTCTAACTACTATTTATGACAGTATACTTATAACATTAAAAGATGAACTCAGATACCCACATAAGAGGATATAAACCATTGATAAATAACATAGTGAAACTTTCAGTAGATTCATGTAAAAATAAATTACCGTTACTAAGTGTACTACAGATCTGATAGCTGCAAAGTAGAAGTACATTAAGAAACTATATACTGTACATGTATTGATGTAATAAATGTGTTCTGTAACCTTTAAAGAGAAAAATAATATAGAATAATAGAAGTAATATATACACATTTCAAATAATAGCATAAAATCTCTGCCATGGTAAATAGCTGAGTTGTATAAATGATGACAGTGAATAAATGAGTGAATTAGTCATTGACACTGTTTCCATTCTCAAGTAAATAGGGAAAATGTCAAATCTATTCCAAGGAAAGCAAAATACTTCCTCCTCTCTATCATTGTCTATCGGGCACTTAGGTCGACCATAGCAATGAAACCTACCAATTTATTCTATTAAACTCATTCATGTGGAAACAAGTTGAGCATATCCTGAATATGAACAAGTGAATTAGAAATGCTGACAGGATTTGAAAGATATTCACAAAGTTACGGTTGGTCTCACTAATTATTCTAATAAATATGATAAATGTCGCTTGATACAATTCCCCTCCTCCACTGGAACCATCTACTGTGGTGAAAGTATTTGACCTGTCAGAGATATCTACACTCCAATCTGGGTGTGGTTACCCTGCTCACCAAGACATGACAACTGCATAATACACTATTTATAACCCTCAATTTACCTGGCAGGTGTGTAGATCGTGCAGATGGGGATCATAATATAGACCTATCACGTACACATACACGCATACAAATGCACTGCATACTTCTATCTGTCAGTAAATAGTTGTCGTTTTTTAAAATTATACATTTAATTGTTATCATTGTTTATTCTGGTGGTATAATAATGCTACGCATGATAGAAGCCAGAACTGCAGGATACCGGATACAAGATACAGGATACAGTTGCAAAGAGGGAAGTCCCCATCATTTTCTGTGAAAGTGGGGTAGGGTGGTGTGAGAGTGGGAAACGTTCACACAAGAGGTGGTACAGCCATTGAGTGATTTCATGGCACATTTTTTAAATTTACATTTTATTTTCAAATAAAATTTGAATATTTTAAAAATCAACTATAAAACCAAGGTACAAATAAAAGTGGTTGTAAATTATTCTTTCAGAGTAAAGAAAAACTGCAGCACTTGTCATGCCTCAAGGTCCCAATTGCAAAAACTAAACTTATAAGTCAAGACAAGAATTCTTCTGCAAAACAGATCAAGCAATTGTAAATATATGTAAATTCAAATTTCATTCACACATATTTCATAGAATACTATGAATACCACAAAGGGAAAATAAGTTGGAAATGTGTAGTGCACTAAATCAAACTTATTTGATATAAACCTGAATTACCGTAGCACTTGACAATCATAACCGTTCATTTGGTTAATTTCAACACAATGCCAACTTCTCGCTCAAGAAAACTATATTTTGCAATTTCCTAATGTTGTGCGTTTCCTGCATCCTGGGTTGAACACTAGAACTAGCAGTGAGTTTCTGCTTGTTAAACCATGTAAACTGACTTGTCTGCATTTCAGCAATTTGTATCTCTTGGAAAAACCTCAGTTCAATTGATAACTGGGTAAAAAAAAACATGGCCGAGTTATGATTTCTTTTTTTAAAAGGCCTGGCCTGATTCAATCAGAATATATGAAGTATTACACACAAAAAAAGAAGCTATAATGCTATATGGTGAACAACAATTGAAGAAGTCAAACTTGACTTCATGAAATAAATAATCCAAATTTCAGGTTTTAATAAAACACATCATTTTGCAAATTGTTGTTGCGTATGTGTGAAATATTTGTGCTGCCAAATGTTCCATACGTACGTGCTTACTCGTATGAGAAGTAATGGCATGTATTATTTCAATTCTGTGGCAAGTGAGCCACCTATAAGATGTACTATAGTAAACCAACTTGTACAAAGAACCACAGATGACCTACAGTTTCAGAAAGTAATCGCAAATGCTGGTTTGAGTTAATAATGAGTTTTAAAAACACCCAAACAACATTAATATTATATTACTGGCAAACAATTGCCTGGCTTGATGTAATCAGTGTGTTGATGTCCACCGAGACCTAGTAACAAGGAAGTACAGACATGGACACACCTAGCATTGTCGTCTTCCGTCATCATCATCATCATCATCACCAACACCCAGCAGCATGCATCACCCTCCCAGCCAGCCAGACACACTGGAGATTTACTTGCGTAAATTGTAACATGCCAAGACAACTACTGTAATTTCCTGCATATATAGTCCACTACACTGTATAGCACACAAGAGGCCAAACCGGTAATTTAGAAAAATATATTGCCATATAACTAGCACTGGAAGATCGCCTGCAGCTTGTTAGCTCAGAAAGAAGATATGAAACCATGATTACAGAGTCTTAAGAGTAGCTAGAATAGCAAAGAGAAGTTTCCACGTACAAATGTACATATACAGTATATCTAACAGAATAAATCAGGCTAAAGACAGCACAAATATCAGGAGACCCATTATCTTTAAAAACAATCCAGGTATACGGTGTTCTGCGATGTCACTAAATATGTAATTAAGTCAGGAATAAATGCCATTTCCAATAACCATGACAACGTGTACTTGTAAATAGATACTAGTCAACAAGATCAAAAGCCTACTCACTGATCTCTGTAACATTATCCAATGAGTGGATATGGAGTTTAACGTCGCCGCGGGAAACTTTCACCCATTTGCGATGATCATTATCCAGTAAATGGGATGGCATAAATAACACAACACAATAACACGCTACTTACAGGTATTTGTAATGTATTACCTTAATGCATTACCAGGGTGCTGTTATACAGAATGATGGTAGTAGTAGTGTGCGAGTGTCATAACTCCCTATACTATTTCTATTACTAGTGGTATACATCTTGCTGCACTACAACCATTAATGTAACAAGACCCAGACTTGTATCGTGCGCTGCTTATTACAATGTTTCAGCCTTGGGGTATTATAACATAATGAGGAAGGTGGGCACCAGAACTGTGGGCTTTTCAAATCTGTCACTTGACTTGTCCATCATGTTGAAATAGGTGCAAAATCACTGCAAAATTAATCCTAAGAGTAAAAATGGTTTAACTATGATTATTTTTGGATAATTATACATTTTACTAAAGTGATTGTTAACCTTTTAAATAAATTCCAAATTGCTTGGTGATAAAGTCCAACATGTCCAAATATAGTTCGATGGAAATATTTAATTTTAAAACCTTCTACATTTTCAAAAATCTTATCATTCATACAGAAATTGAGAAGCTATATGATATTACAAAATTATTGGCATCACAATCATCATTACCGTCTGATTGGTACCTGACCACCAGAATGAGCTTCTTCCTACCAAGACCTACACTGGTCACCTAAACTACTCAAATCTTCTTGTTTCAAGCCCATCTGTTCCTGGCATACTTCTGTCTCTATGTAACAACAAGCTGGTTCCTGTCTGCTGTCCACAGAACAGAGCAGTGCAGGGGCACTCAGGAACCAGCTAAACCAGTTTTGCATTTAATAGGAAGTGTTTTTTTTCTTTTTCTCCCCAAGGTGGAAATGAAGGATTGTTCAAATGTACGATCGTTGAAAACAAATTTAATATCTAAGTGAATCTGGACAATGACAAATAGGGTAAAAAGGAATACTATTGAAAAATCTAATACTTTTCAGGTCACTTTCATATTAAGCGGTATTTGATATTGGTATGAGTGCATTCAGATGTGACTTTGATAACACATCATAATAATACCTTCCACTATATCCACAGCTAAGATATATTCAGCTATGACCTAATACGAAAATCTGGCAGTGGCAAACGCAATACCATGCCATACCAGGTGGCCTATTCTCGAAACGTTCTTACGATCGTAAGACAATCTTAGCGATTCTTATAGTATAGCTACGAACTGTTCTTAGGCTAAGAAGTTCGTAAGAAAGTTTCGAGAATAGGATACCAGGTCTATAAATAGCAACACGCTGAGCGTCAACACTCAATTTACGGTGCATATGGAAGGCATTCATGAGCTATGGGCTGCGTTTCACGAAAGGGGTGTATGTTTACGTCGCACATAAAGAACAGAGTACATGTACAGAGTTACATGTACTCCGTGATTTACGTCCTGATATATGTCCGGCGTAAATTTACACCCCTTTTGCACGTGTGAAGTATTAATAGTAGGTCAACGCGACATTTGCCAGGTACGGAGCGCTATTGTTGTCAACATATGACTAAAATAGTCTGATGCAACATATTCACACAAAGCGTGGTGTAACCATAGTGCTATACAATAGGGTATACCATATCCGATATTCTTTACTTCATGTCAATAGGCAATCAGGAAGTAGCTTTACCCTACCTGCTTGACAAATATTCTAAAAGGTTACGAATATTACATTTCAAGCTATACAAACCTATAACACTGTATCCTGATCATGGAAAAAAAACTGTATCTACCTGATCAACTTGTTGATTCTATTCACAGATTCAATTATTTGTAGCGACATGAAATCAAATACATTTTTAACAAGCTATTTCCACATGATTACTCAACTTCAGAGACATATAATTTAGTCAGGGTTTCTCCTAACGCGCAATCCTGCGTCCCATATGCCAAAGATTATTAATAAAAAAAATAGTGTTAATAAGTATATCAACATGCATCCCCGGGACTCTCAAAAATTGAAACATAAGTGGAACCCTGATTTAGTCAATTTCTGAGCTGGCTTTCACTTTTTTATTTTACCACCATCTTTTATGTGAAGAGATTCCCATGACGTGAACGTTGGTGTTACATGATAGGAACAATGGTGGTACAAGCACTCTTTGTATACCATGGTTTGTCCTTTGTTTACCTGTGCCAGCCATGGTAGTTTTAGCATAACACATAGCTGCTGCGGGTTCTCATCCCCTGATAACCTGCTCATGTAAAAGCTGTAGACATTATCTTGAAACCACATAATAAACTCAATCACATTAAGCTAGTTATACAGTTGTACAGTTATCATGGCTATTCTCAGTTACAGTGTTCCCTCGATATAACACTGAAGTTGGGGGGGTCCATGACATGGCACCCGCTTTATATCAACAAATATAATTGGATGAAAAAAAAAATGGAAAAAAAAAATAAAAAATCATTTTTTTTAAAAATGGGGTAGGACCCCGAATTGTATCCGAATCCGCACTGCATCGAAGGGCGTTATATCGAGGGAGCACTCTATCATGGTTATACTGAATGAACTTGAGAACTGAAGGGCATGGCCTGTAGGCTAAACAAAATTCATCAGGGTACTGTTCCTCAAAGCACTCCTATCCATGATATGACCACAAGTGCCCGAATGACGTGTATACTGGTATAAGAGATACGAATGTGCTTATGGTCTCGTAGTAGATACGAGAGCTTTGAGAAACGATACCCAATATGTTAATATGGTGATGATGCAGAGATGTGACACAAGTTCATTACACACATTACCTGCAGCTGTCGCATTGAAATACAGGTATGAACTAGTAGAAGGGAACCCATTGTAATTAAATTAGCATGCAATTACAAATAATATTCATCAAAATGTAATTTGTTGGAAAGATTAATCAAAACATGAAAGATGAATTTAAGTTGTGTGATCACACGACAAAGTTACATTAGATAGCTGGACACATGAGATGAACTCATTCTACTCCTGTGAACACATTCAAATACTGTAGATCATGAAAATATTAATGCGAAAAATGCGAACGACGTATTGTGGCATTTAATTGCTGTGCATTAAAGGTAAGTACTGGTGAAAAATGTGTATGAAGACATTCATGACCGCTCGCATTTTATTGGTGTCGCATTTACGTCTAAAATCTAGAGGTTGCGTTAAATTAGTGACGCATTAATTTCGTGATTTACGGTATGTAACAGTCTGGACTCGCTCTGTAGCACTTAATGTATGTGTATGGACTGACCTACAACAATAGTCCACATCATAGTACATGTGAGCTTTATTGAAGTCCTGAAGTCTGCAAAAACAAAAGCTAAGACTACTCTGACAGTCTCTGGAAAGACGGCAAATCCCAGCTGAGTTCCAATCAGACGCAAAGGTGACTTTCTATGCACATGGCTGGGTGGTATAAAACCAGATAAACTGACAATTTCCGGCACAGACTCATGTCGCTGCACTTCCATTCCCCGAACGCAGCCCACAACAAGCCATCACCGATCCCCGGCTATACATAGTCTGATCACAGCGCCTTCGTAGTGTTCTGCCAATGTCGTCAGATTACAGTACAATAACCTGCTTGATAGGAACTTCTTGTATAAGATGATCAATGACAATGAGTAACTTGGAGATTGTAATGAGAAAGGACCATATTATCAGAATGGTAAACAAAGGCCACTTTGTGCATGCTACTGCTCCTATAGTATGCTGAACTCACTTGGACGACATAATCCTACTAAAATTAATTCAATTTTAGCAACTGGATGATTACTTTCCGGTTAATAATGTAAAATTTTAATGAGCTCATCAATAATTCGACAGTAAAACTCCCATTTTTATGACAATATTTGCATGACTACCATATAACAAATGAACACTAAGTTTTTCAAGTGTGGCAGAATTTCTGTTACCCAAGATCTAACATATTATTCAGGAATATAAAAAATTGTGGAGATTACATTGCAAGAACACATTCCGATCGATAGTTTGATTTTGTAAAACTCACTTTTATGTATGAACATAAAACTCACTTCTATGTATGAACATACATTTTTTATTACACAGATTTGTTTAACATTCTATTTTCAGAACTACCACTTGGTCTCGTTATTTTGAAATACTATCACTATCAATTCCAATATTAATCCTAATCACAGAATTCTGACACCACAGCCTCAAGCATGTGAACTTATTCCACATTAATCCAATTGAATGAAATCTGAGGCCGACGAGAATGTTTGAAGACAGAACCTTGGTCGCCATGTATGAGATCCAATAACACGATGTAAAGAAACTGAATGTCTATTGCATTAAAGAAAGTGCTTGATTATGCCAGGTTGTAGGCATGATCAAAGTAGAAGAACGATATACCATCATCAATACAAGATATACCAGCATCATACAAGATATACCAGCATCAATACAATATATACCAGCATCAATACAAGATATACCAGCATCAATACAAGATATACCAGAATCAATACAACATATACCGTTACATCGTCTACAACTCCCATGGCGATTACATGTCAATAAATCAATTTTGACATAAAATCAATATTTTATATTTAAAAAAAATAATCTAGATATTATTTATGCAATGAATTGCATTGAAACTGCGATCAGTATCCATTTAAGCTTAAAAATCGGTCATACCTACGTCACAACTAATACTATTAAAATACAGCTGTTATTCTTCTCTCTCATAATTAACTTGTAACCTGATAAGCCTTTGTTTGCGGTCATTTATAACCCTAGTATTACACATTTACAGCCGTTATTCCTTTGTTAAACTATGTTAAATATAGGTCACCACGCATGGCAAGGATGGTAAGCATTCTCACTTGCATTCCAAGGACATTAAATGGCGACATAGTCAAACATTGCTGAGACTGTTCTGTCCATGACATTACCTGGGGAAGCGCTGGCTACAATCCCCTCCTGACTAATCAGCCTGGGAGAACTTAAATGTGAAATCCATCAGATCAAAGTGGTGTTAGAAAGGAATTGTCCTCTACGCACAAAACAAAACATCTTGATGGAAATTTAACATTTTAGCCATCCTGAAACATTCCAGCGTTCGAAATTAAAGAAAATAATACCGTAAAGGGGGGTGTGTGTCATTTTCAATAGGTCCAATGTTAATAGAGGTCAAATCTGTAATTTGCAGAGGGTCACACAGATGCCTTTAAGATAGCAGATTTTCAAATGACCCCCTTTAAATTTGAACAAGCATTCTGAACTTCGTTTTTTCTTCTAAATTCATAGCACACATATCTAAGGACTGACACTTGAGGTTTATTACTGTATCAGAACTATCACCAGCATGACGGTCTCAAACATACCCATCAGATTCAAAACTAAACCTGCCATGACAATGCACTGACTAACATCTACCGTATATATATATGTTAACTTTAACTTTCAGAAGACATCATTCTTTATGAACAAACAGCCTATTTGTAGCCAGTCGTGACCCATCTGTCCTATTGAGGTGAAGAGCGAGGACTAAAGGGGGATCTTGTAAAATCGGCTCGGCTTCATTGATTCTCTCCCTCTCTGGATTGCAATAAAACGTATCCTGTGCAGTAATGGCCTCCATAAAAGAGCTCCTTACCGTGGCCGGGCCAGTCATTGCCCAGCGCTATCTTCAGGTAATCCCATTACGGATGGCCGATGTTTGGGTCACAAGGAGACTTAAGTGGATAATTGAAGACAATATCTCTGTCACCAATGCCGAGAGTAGTACCTATGCTGGTATAGATCCTAGTGGTCTGCCAAGCCAGTCTGCCATTGATGGAGGCACTGCTTGAAGATATAACAAAAGCTACACTATAACATTTAATACTGTCTCCTGAATACAATATAAGCAGTGATATATTTCCTGAAGATGGCATTACATTGGACAGCTTTTGACAGCTTATTTACCAACAATTGTATACGCTCACATGCTAATCAGTAATCAAAACAACCGTTTTTGTGATAAGATTCTCAAACAGCTTCCACATTGTGAGTCAAGTGTTCTTCACTTGCAAACTAATGTATTTATCATAGCCACAATCATCTCAGGTGTACAAGACTCATTTCCATAACTTGTCTCAAACTCCAATACAGAAGAACTAGTGCCATCCCCCAGGGACCTGCTCTTGTGCAGTTAATTGAGTAAACTCGGGGAAACTAAGTAACTACACGATCAATAGGTTGTGAAATTGACGGATGTTTTTTGTCGGACTTGCTACAATGGCAGTGCTTGTTGTGAAAGCAACAGATTAATTGTAGCAATACGACCAGTGCTCTGCTAGAAAGTTGCGGCGCCAACAAGATAATGGTATTGGAGGTTACATCTGTCTACCATCATAGAATGTCACCCAGATAACAAAGCAATTAGGAAATTGAACTTTAATTCATGCAGCTTAAACTAACACAAAACTGCAAACAATCTCAAATTCATTTATCTTTTTCAAATTACAATTACAGCTAAGAGAAGAGTTTCCACTCTGCTCTATTTTTGAACAAAACGAAAAAGAAACCAGCAATTTTAAATACCTGAACATGATCATACAGATAACGTTGACGTGGACATGTGGCCTTCATTAATTCAACTGGAATAACACCGGAGATTACACGTGTATTGACTGCAGCAATCAGCCAATGTAATCTTACACATGCTCTACCATTCCACTCAATAGAAGACCTGTCTAAAGCCGCGAGACATAGCGGCCAGCTACTCTTCATTATAACTCATAGTGTACGTTGTCAGGCATAGCTTACCCTATTCTTAGTATAAATCAATAAGAATATTGAATACACACCAAGTTTATGTCTGTAACTAAATATCTACAGCTGGTAATATTGTTATCTCAGACTTGAAGAAGATTCATAACAAAGCCATTCCAATAATGACAATTAAATTGGAAGAAATTTGTTTTGTATTTTACTTTTGTTCCAAGTTAATGTGTGCCTTGTCATCGTAAGGTTAAACACATCGGTATTGTTTCACAGGGATGTCATATATGTAAGAGTTACAACCACACTTTCTGAGGTGTATCGGTCACTATCCCTACAGTTTTGGTAAACTTGCCACTGACAGTCTTCATAACCTTGTCACTGACTGTGTTCATAACCCTCATACCAACAATCTCCACAACCTTGCCGCTGAGTCTTCATAATCTTGCCACTGACAGTCTTCATAACATTGTCACTGACTGTGTTCATAACCCTCATACCAACAATCTCCACAACCTTGTCGCCTTGCCACCGAGTTTTCATAATCTTGCCACTGACAGTCTTCATAACCCTTCTAACAAGTCATCATAACCATTCTACCAAGTTTTTACAACCCTCCAAGTCTTAATAACCTTCCTACAACCTCTGTGGAAGCTTTCTTCTCCCGCGGGAGCTAACTACACAAACGATCAATTAGAACCTAGTTTGTAAAGAAAGCAAAAATACATTCCGGAAAAAAATGTTATTCAACATGAAACACTGTCGGAAGAAAGTGTGGTTTATTGATTGGTACTGCCTGGTGGTCTGACAGCTGACAATCTCAAGTCTCCTTGGATGGACTGGGGGATCCCATACGCCGGTACCTCTACACTATAGTGTCCACAACAGTCCCTAGCATGCCACTGGGTTATAATAACTTCCCAATCATTGCCCAGCAGTAGACAATATGAATAGCAAGTGCCTGTAATTCTGTTCACATTCAATATAGCAATACGACATCTATTCTATTATATAATTCAAAACCTTCTAGAAAAAAGCTAAGAGCAACTAAACCACTTATTTAATAACATAAATGTCTTTATAGGAAAGGGATTTCCCATATTCTTGGCAGTTAATGTGATTGTTATGTTCAATACTCAATCCTCTCCCTGATGAAGGCGACTTAAGTTGCCCGATCACATGCAGAAATAGAACACTTTGATTTTATTCAGCATGGAGAAGGTTAACCAGGCTAAATGACCTAGTTCTTGGAATACTGTGAATAGATGTTTATAAAAATAAATTAAAAAAACCCCAAAACAATAATACATATTACAGCAAAAAACATGAATTGTTACATATTCCTGGAAATAAACGTATATGAAATATTGGTTGCATCAGTTTTGGTGCCAGTGTGACCTCCGACAAATAAGTAATGGCCACCCAAACCTAACCAACCCATGTGACCTTCGACATGAAGATTGCAGCCAAACATAATTGCTTTTCAATGCTTGGTCCTTGATCTACACTACTAAGAAGAAGTGTGTGAAGTATAACGGAAGTGAATACTAAGTTGCTGCGCTGGGATAACTAGGCGGTGGAAGACAATGACATAAGTTATTGCCATTGACTTTTCCCTAGTGTCTCTCGTGCACACAAATCCACTGATAATTAGATTGGAAAACCATTTTAGTCAGTGCTATCCTCGAACGGACTGTCTACTTCATTGCAAAGATCATAAAGTCAACCAGAGATGAAAGACTGAACATCCTATTCCATGCAAATCAGTCTGATCATTCTTCCTGTCTATACTGGAGAAAACAATGTTAAGACTGGTAGTCAAACATGATGGATAAGAAAGAGGACTAAAATCAAAAGTTGGTATTATCATTTTTCAGTTAATTTATGTCACATTTAATTAACAAATTGCAGGGTTTCTCCGAATATGCAATCCTGCGTCCCATACGCAAAAATTGCATGTTTGGACGCACTTTATTTATAAAAATTGTTGATAAGTATCAACATGCGTCCCCGGGACTCTCATAAATTGAAACCTAAGTGGAACCCTGAAATTGCAATCCAAATGTTCTATCCCAGTTACAATTATGAACATTTTGAAACCACCAATATGCTAGTGGCATTTGGGGGTAAAAATTCCAATCATATAACTGGTGGTGTTTAATTTTTTTCTTAGTAAGGGTAACGGGGGGAAATGATATTTTAGAACATTTTCCACAGTAATCCAATGATAGTGATGACCTGCTTATAGTGGGAGGAGAACAAGCAACAACTATGTGTCACATAAGACCTAGTATCAGTTCACATGTAAATCAATTAGGATAATTGTACACTAGGTAATTGTACTAGATCTGACAATTCAATCACTGTAGCACTCTTCTCCAACACTGGAACACATAGGCCCTGAACTGGGATTATGAAACTTTTCTGAGTACGATTTCATACTCAACTCAGAATTGTGTTCATAAAACGTCATGTGACGTCATAGTCTGAGT
>JAUTBZ010142573.1:0-12636 GCA_032361785.1 Lepetodrilus galriftensis | reverse complement strand
CGCGGAAATACCTGGCGCGAGTTGACCCGAAAATAGGTCTGGTGCGAGGGGGACAGGGGCGACTTGACCCGTAACCACAATATCTAGCTATACTGTTTGAAAGCATTTGAAATAACGACTTTGTTAACCTTCGTTCTACTTGAGATGAGCGAGGATGCCTAATATCCTTTAGCTATATCTGTTGACATTTTCCTAATACTATTGCTAGTCAAGTACAACATGTCAATGTTCATCACAATCTGTATGCAGCTGGTACACAGGTACGTGGTAAATCCAGAAAAGTACTGATCAGCAATATTGATGATTACCATTGTTTGAATGGATTGTTTTTATTCTTTCCATACAATATGATTTTCACCAATCATTTGATATTACCGACCATGATATTACAGCAATGGTATTGCTATGAGAACAGACAATACCACAATTCTGCTTATAAATCAATAGTAATACAGTATGTAATATGAGCATGACGAATACATTGTGTCCGCTTTGGCGTGCTACATGAATCTCAATCTGGTATTACTGTTCGACAGTTTAACCCTCTCCCTGCTGGATTTGGCACAAGTACTGCTCTTTAGGGCATCTCCGGTTGCCTCCAGCAGTGAGAGGGTTAACAGGGACCTAGTTTGTCTCCCAATTGTTTAAATGTTTTAATTTCATTATTCAACTGCAAGCATGAACCACAGTACACATCTGAACTTAATATTATAATAAGCAATGTGAACACTAAAACATGTTGAACACCTGGCCAAGTCTTATGCATGGAGGTCTGTGTGCATTTTGTGTATACATGTGCAGCCTCTAGTCAAGACCAACTGGCGGTGTGGTACATTGGCAATAATCAGTTAATGACCGAGACATCTGATTTTTCTTACGTAGAATTACACAAGGAAACGTGATTCATCAGTTTACGGAGTCCATCCTATGTGTACATGATATATGTATCCTCGGTGTACCTCCAGGCCGTGACAAGTCGACCGTGAACATGTCTACAGTGGTCTTGTTACACCTCGTGCACCCATACAAGTGCGGTATTATACTCCTAGACTGATTAATGCAGATAGACATTCTACTGGTATACATGCTGGTTCAGTCCAGATGGTTCAATCTTGATAGTTGAGTGTACTAGGATCATGTAATATAGCGCTTTGGGCATTCAGGGTTAGAAGTTCCCACTCGCCCAGCGGCCCGATCTATTTATCCTAATTTATTAAAGGTATCCTACGGGCGAGTAGATTTATGTTTTGTTATTTATAATCATTCAGGTGAATACATTTTAAAGTTAAGTTTCATCCCTAAGAATGACTTTCAAGTAACTATTATTATTGTTATATTCCACCTTTCATTATGTTCCATTACCCAACTGATTACTAACAGGAGCAGTTACATTTTGAGAGCTGTTATATATGGAGTTGTGTTAAAAAGTTGTTGGAGACTTAAGCTGGATTTATACTTTTGACACCATCACACAGCACAACATGTTAACACACGTCCATATCCGGCGTTAGCCAGCACATAGGTTCATACTTTCCACGCAGCGAGTACTCGCTGTATAAAGGCGCAAGACGGGGCAACGGTTTCCAGAGTTCAACCGTGTTGAACTTTCCAGCGTTTGCGCTCGCATACGTCGGCAATCAGCAACATAATTTCGCAACACGTGCGCTAGACAATGGCCTTGCAAATAGGTTGATGAGTGCTAGCGTGTATGTCCATGAGTTTATACTTGAAAGTTAGAACAATGACGTTTTTGCGTTGTCATGTCTGCCGACACTCATTCACTAACGTACGTGCACCATGATGTGGCAGCGTAAAAAGTATAAATTCCGCTTTAAATTAATGTACTACTAGCGTAACTATCCCAAACAACTATTTGACCCAAATAACAAATTTTCGCAAGAGAGCATAGTATAGTACTTTTTACAAATAAGAAACGGATTGGGCTAATGGCTTTTATTGGGCTGTAGCTCAGATAGTTCAATCCTTGCCATTGTTATATTTAGGATATAATTTGGAAGCAAACACTTTTACTATGTAGCTATATATTAATCGTTGCATATGGGTGAAATATTCCCACTGAAAGTTAAACATAAGATGATACTAGTAACGCATACTATTTATTGACATGATAATTCAACATAGAAAACAAGAACCCACCAGAAGTTTTAATGTTCATCTGATGAGTCTTTACACTTTTTCACGTACTCATTGACATTTATCTGTCCATTGAGTCAACTGATTTGTCTGACACAGGAGCATGATGAGACTCGTAAATGTCATACATTTACCACATTATCCACAAACAAAAATGTCAAAAACCAAACTGTCGGTAGCCATGGTGACTATTGTTCGATAAATTTGTGAATAAGTTAAGTACTGCGACATTGCTACTACTGTGACATTGCTACTACTGCGTACTACTACACAAATTGCCGTAGTGCATCATTATCCGAATATCGGGTACCATCGTGGATTGGCATACATTCCTAACCATGACAACGGGTGATGAGGATTATGCATATATGTTTTCCGCACCTATTAATTACGTATCACCGATTTAATGCTACTCATACTGATTACCGGTATGTTGCTTTGTGTTGTACGTGTACAAGTTTATGTTTGTATGTACACATTTCATCAACGGTTTATTGCTCACTTGAGGCAACATTAGTTTTCGTGAAGAGACCAGGGGCCCGTTGCTCAGAACAGTTGTAGCGCTACAATAGTTGTAACTGGGCTCCTGCCACAATAGAAAGAGTTGACCTTACAATAGTTGTAGCTACAATAGTTCTGAGCAACAGGCCCCAGCTTGAATGTTTTCATGTATTGAGCAATATATGAACTAAAAATAATTTGCTGATTTATTTTCGTTGGTATGTGATTAAATAAATGTACCGTTTGGATGATAATATAGACTATATAATTATAAACATGATAAATGGTAAGATTAAATTATGCAAAAAAATGAAAATATGTGCATGCCACAAAGTGTTTATGTTAGACTTACGGATTGTAGTTCTGTTCATTCACTGTGTATGGGTGAAATATTCCCGCTGTGACGTAAAGCTTTGATTCATTGAGTTCTATTGATAATGCTGGTCATTGGTTTGACTGAATGTAAATTTGATATTGGATATGTCATTGCATCAGACAAGTTCTTTAAAATGTAATTGCACCAAGTTCACCAACTTATGGTTCACCTGCTAATAATTTGGTTGAGGTTATGTTTTCTGCAAATTGTAAAACTTTACCTGACAACTGACATCACCAAGTTACGTATTTTGTTTCTCAGAAGTCGTTGATCATTTAGTTTTATTTTGTAGTGGTTTTCTTTTTCAATTAACATGACATTTATGTGTGTTTATGACAGGTCGAGTGTTGAATCTAATACGCTCTTAAATGTTAAGAGCTCAAAGGGCTACACATCCAGATATCTTTCAAGAACTCCCAGATGAAAATGTAAAGAATGGTACCAGGTTCCTCAAGGCAAAATTCCAAATTTGGTAGAAAGCCTCCTCACAATTTTGTTGAGTATAAATCAGCAATTAGTCCAGAATTTTGTATCCAATGACCATGATCATTTAAAATCCAATGTGCTCCTGATTATGCATATTCATATTAAATTACCTTGGATAAATTAATAACTGTTCAGAACAGATATACTAATAATAACTTGTTACAATGATTACAAGTTAACTTTTATGGACCTCCTACAAGTGTTAAGTCTGTTTGCACGAAACTAATTTTATCACTGCAATATTTTTAACTATTAAACCAGATTCTCAAGTAGTGTAGCAAATAAAAATGTTTTACTGCAGTGGACTTAGACTTTTAGTGTGTCCATAAAATTTGACTTATAATTATTTGTAGAGCTCTACAAGTGTTCTGAGCAAAGGGCCCCAGGACTACACTTTAGTACGAACATTACATGCTAGGAAGATGTTGCTAGAATGGCTAAGGGCAATAGCACACTCATTGACGACCATCATACTCGTAGATCATTTACCTTCTAACCTACTGTGGGGATAGGTGGTAGTAGTGCAGTGGTAGATCATTAGATTTCAGAGTTAAATGTCCTGAGTTTGAACCTGCCCCATGGGGGTACTATCATAAATTTTCTCTAAAGTTATACATTTTGTGTGCGACCATGTTATGATGCTCTGTGTTGCTGTACATATACTGTTGTAGTGTACATGGTGTAGGTTATTGTTGTAGTGTACATGGTGTAGTTTACTGTTGCAGTGTACATGGTGTAGTTTACTGTTCTTGTACCAGATTACTATAACACTAAGCACAGCGGGTGTTGCAGGTTTCTTCCTGACATAAACTGACAGGCAGGGCTTTGTTGAGAAATAATCTTTAAAACAACTCTAAATATCAAATTATCCATGAATACAGTAATAAACTACTGCACTGCCAGTTATCCAGTTATCGTGGTCCAGGGTAACCCTGGGTTAGAAGTTTCCACTCGCCCGGCGGCCCATGGCGACCTCCTTTCGTTATAGCGAGAGTATCTTTTTAGGGAAATCATTCTTCTTATTTGACTAAACTAGCCCGTTGACTTGTTCAAAGTTGTACATTTTTTAACTAACTTCTAACCCTGCTGGTTGTAAACTCTATAAAATTGTTTGGTCATGTATGGTATGTGACAATGAATTATTGCATAAAAACATTTTTCGTTTTCAGTTGTTTTATCCAGCTAAGTAATTAGTCTCTAAAGCGTTAAAGCCATGTCTGGTAGAATGTCTTAACGGATCTGGTCCTCGTTCTAGGGAAGACACTCAGTAATCTGACCTAATGTCACGCTAATACCGGTAATGCTAATTAGCCGACACTCTGCCGAGATTATAGGTATATTGTACTGGTGATGGCGACTGTTGTCGAGCAAGCCTGTGGCCAATCTCAGCTTATGAGTCGATCATTATCAACAATTAGCTGGCAATCACGGCCACGCTGGTGATGATTAGGCTCCCTCTGGCCGGGGATAGATGCAGAACATTCCACGTCATCAGCCAAGGACTTAGCTTCCTTCCATGGGTGGACACTACAATGAAACCTGGTACCACCATACTCACTAGTAGTGTGAATGATGATCCTACTCTGTAGCTCTGACTTTAGAATTATTACTCTGACAATAGTTTTACTACTCTGACGATAGCTTCATTTTTCTGTTCTGACAATAGCTCTTCTGACTGACATTAGTTTTACTCATCTGACAATAGTTTTACAATAGTTTTATTCCTCTGACAATAGTTGTATTCTTCAGAGAATAGTTTTATTTTTCAGACATCAGACAATAGTTTTATTTTTCAGACAATAGTTTTATTCCTCTGATAATAGTTTTTCTCTGACAATAGTTTTATTCTTCTTCAGACAATAGTTATATTCCTCTGAAATTAGTTAGCTAACATTAGTTGTATTCTTCTGACAATAGTTTTATTCCTCTGACAATAGTTGTATTCTTCTAACGTTGTATTCTTCTGACAATAGTTTTACTCTTCTGGCAATAGTTTTTTTCCCTCTGGCAATAGCTCTGGCAATAGCTCTGACATTAGCTTTGACAATAGTTCTTGACCACAGCTCTGACAGGACACTTGGAAGGCCGGCAGTTCACCACGTTGCTTGTACACATGCAGCATGCCCATCTGTTGATGTCCACACATGTGAAGTAGCTATCGGAGCTTCAACACCCTGGTAGTACTCTGTTGTTTGTGGCCTACTTGTCGATCACCCAACTTTGATGAAGGAGATGGTTTGCTGTAGAGCTATTATCTCTGCATGACTAATGCGAACTTCCTGTCGTTATGTAAATACACATGGTAATGCCGTATCTACCAACATCTGACAGGGCATGCTAATTGGTTGCGTTTGGAACGTGTCCAATAATTGATGCGATAATGTTCCCCTGTCAACAAGTGTTGGTTTTTTTAACTTGGTGTGCCACTGTACTGGGAATCTTATCGTCATCTTGGATGGACTTAACTGAATTATCTTTTAATCTTTAACATGTTTAACATGATTAAAGCTTGTAGTATGAAGTTTTCACCATGATGAGTTGATTATTTGTACCATGTTCTGTGCTGAATTTGTAATATTCGGGGTGAGAAATATACCATATTGTTAGAAAGCAATGTGATGCATATTGGTTAAAAAACAGCTTAAAAATGTGAATGACTAGGATTTCCACTATCACAATCCTTGAAATAGTAGTGAATCTTATTGAAAAGTTATCATGATTTTTGACCTGAAAAACGTGTTGTTAGAATTGCAGCATTACTTTAATTGCTGTGATTGAATTGGCCAAAATACTTCCACGACTCAAATACATGTTTTAGGAATTAAATCATTTAAAAAACCCAAATAGAAGTGTCATGAGTGTTGAAGTATCATGGGTGTTGAAGTATCATGGGTGTTGATAAATGATTATCATCTCAGCGTGATTTTTAAACATGTTTAAACTTGAAGGGGATTAATACTGATACTGATAGATGAGGCTTTACTATGTTTTAGATCTCTAGATGATGCTGACAGGTACTCATGGTAATACACTTGATGATTCATAAACGGAATGTTAGTCAGTCTGTTTAAAAATATAAAGTTCATTTGATAAATTTAATATAAAAGAAAATAGCAAAAAAACAGTAAAAACAAGAAAAAACATTTAAAATGCTATAATTCCCATAATAAAACTAGTGTGTATTTTCTATTAATTGTAAATGCCAACATAAAACACAACTATTTTATCAATGAAGTATATATTTGATACTTAATTATATATATTTTTCTCAACCAGTGCAATGGTACAGGTACATAAAATTGGCCGATGTTGAGAAATTTGGCAGTGTACAGTGGTGTTTGTACAATGCTGTGCCTGTGTTCTGTCATCTATCACTACAGTTGAGGAACGTAGATCCACAGGAATGCAACAAGTAGTTCGTCAGTGTCTGCTGGTGTTTGCCATGCACGTCTGAAGCACGATGAATACAACAAACCCTGAATGCATGTTTATAACATATGCCTATTTTTTTCAATGTTTTTTATATTGAGGTTTTGAGTCGCTTTCAAGATTATTTCACTTACATCTGACATCACGACTTGTTAGTTTAGGCAGGAGGAAACCTGCAACATCCGTAGCGATGAATGTTACAATAAACCTGCGAGCACCGGCTGGTACTAACAGAACAAGGATGATATCTGCATTGCCACTCTACAGACAGCGCATCCTACCAATATTGCGTCAGAAATGTAACTGATGCTACTCTGTGACAATAGTATTAATATAATCAGGGTATTGTTTCTTGAAGTTCTCTTATAACACTATGAGACCATAGCGTTCTCGTAAATGCACACTCCCATGTACGAGAGATCGCTACGAGATATTTGCTATGTCTCTAGATAAGATAGCTTTGTGAAACGATACCCTGGCATACATACATCTTCTTGTGAACAATAACATGAGTTTCAGACAGCAAATTATCGTTACATATGGCCGAAAGATTCCTGCAGCAAAGCGACAAATTGATCGGTGCAAATTATTCCTTTGATCCATTGCAGTTTTCCGACTCTGGAAGCTAGCGCATGGTTTTGTGTGATATATTTCCTGATTACAGAGTTCATACACGTTGGAGTTACGAGAGTATCGCATATTTCAAGTTTCTCTGATTATTGACACATTTAACCCTCTCCATGCTGAAGGAAACCGGAGATGCCCTAAAGAGCAGTTTCTGTGCATAATTCAGCAGGGAGAGCGTTATTTCTCACCATATTTGTCAACAACAAAGAATAGATTCACAAGTATGTAGCTGCAGGTTAGCACTAACAACCTATAATTGCTCTACTGTTTAGCTGAAATACTTGATTGATGACAAATTCGTCTTTAATTAACCCTTTCCATGCTGAAGGCAACCAGAGTTGCCCTGAAGAGCAGTGACTGATGACAAATTCCTTTTAATTAACCCATTCCATGCTGAAGGCAACCAGAGTTGCCATTTATAGAGCAGTGACTGTACCTAATATCCAGCAGCAGATGGTTAAACTAGCAGGGAGAGGGTTAAACATGCTAAACCTGTTGCCCATTTCCTTTCTTTATTTATTGCTATTAATCAAAACTGTTGCTCGATTTATTGGAAAGTCTTGTTTAGTACATGTATTGATTGAGCAATATGATGCCTATCTACACATTCAGACATGCTACCAGACTTTCTGATCTACCAGACTTTCTGATGGTTCTTCTGAGGCTTCTCTGTGGAGAATTTGTACAAAACGGATTCGTTCGCAATCTTATGTATTTATTTATTTGGCATTCTGTGTTTGTGGCAGCGAAATGAGCTTGCTGAGCTGTCAATACCTGAAGTACTAGCAAAGTAATAGATCCTTCCTGTACTAGGAACATAATGGGAAAATAAATAGGATATCTTTGTAGTGGGAATGTAATGGAAAATGAATTGCACGTCTTGAAGACGACCACGTGGTGTCATGTTGGAGATACTCATCCATTAACACGAGAATTGTCAGCATGGTGTGCTGCAGGTCTGTAGACATCAAGCAGTTCATTTGTCCAAAATGGATTCCATTGGTGGCGTACCCCACGGGCTGTAAACTGAGATCCCTGTAATCTCATCAACTCGCCTGCCATCCTGTCATAGCAGTTGCTAATGGATTTTTCTCTGTGCTTTTCAGAGGAAGAGCTTTTTGTTTTTGTCTGAAAAGAAATGTTTCCATGTCGGTGTACTCCTCCAGACACCTCGTTGACTTTGGCACAGTTTCCACGCATCTTTCACTGGAAGTATGGAACATATATTTTAAAGTGTTGAAGTCAGGGCACCTGTTTGCTTTCCAGAGATGAAGAAAAAGTCCATAAAAAGTTTGATATTTTGACCTTCAAGTCGTTTCCTTCCCCCTTCTCCCAACCAAATCTTTGTTTTTCTCGTCTTTCCAAGGTGACTAGACTAAATAAATCTGTCCATTGTTGGCAAAGCTTCACTTCTTAATTTACAAACGATAGCTACCGTACTCGAGATGGATAGTAGTCATGGTAACATGCCCCTTCTGACTGTTCTAACACTTCAATGACACTTCTTGTGTTAACTTCACCTTTAACCACCTCACTGCTGGATTGATCACAATCAGATCAAATAAGTCTATAGAAAAAAGCCAATCTGGTCCATCTGACCATAGACGACCTGTGAAAGATTTCCAGCCACTGGTGTTGTGTACAGGCAGACCGTAATCCGGGGTTCAGGCTGCATCCTGCCCAGCGTTTCCATTTTCCAATAAGCATGTATTTGTAAACAGATATTTCAAGGTGGGTAGCCTTGAGCTCTGCAATAAACATTGATGGGACTGGCTGCAAGTTGCACAGTGCTCATGGGGCGGTAGCTAACTGCATGTGTGGGTGGCGGGTTGGCCTCTATCATGTTTATGGTGCTTGCAGGGTTACGCAGGCCAATAAACCCGGGTTTACGGGGTAGATGTTATGGTTGTTGTACAACTGAACACTTGTTAAAGCAGGAGATAATTCCGGGTTTGGCACATAGGGAATTTGTGAGAAATTGTAATCCTAAACATGTCTTGTTAAAGGGATTATAATTGGTTGTGAAATGTATGTTAGGATATGATATATATATATATATATCTATTGCAAGCATTAGTAATGTCTTTTGAATTTCCTCCAAATGCATACATTTTGAATTGTATTTATTTGAGATACCATTTTATCTACCAGCTATATCTGGATGTTCAATGGTATACGGCGTGACGATGATCAAACCTTGTACCTACATTGCCCTCATCATACCGTACTTACAAGCCAGGTAAATAGAGAGAAAAGTGAATATTATCATGACTACTCCAGTTAACAGGCCATAGTGTGAAATATGGGTCATATTACTACATTAACTCTCTCCATGCTGGAGGCAACTGGAGATGCCCTAAAGAGCTGTGCCTGTGCATACCGGTAATACAGCAGGGAGAGGGTTAAAGTGACTGTAAAAGAAAACAGAAGCTAGACAACCACATGTTACTACCCCACTGAAGGCTCAGTTAATTGGCACTCACTTGACCTGCTGAGCTCTATAGCATGATAGAATAGTCTTAGTAATGGAATGTATCACCTCCATGTTCAGACAGTGTTAATAGGTACTATCAATTATGAACGAAATGTCTTGCAGTATGCCAGTAAGATAGTGAATTCATGGATTTGTATGAAAATATTATTTTTCCTAAATTGACGGAAACGTATCATAAGAGTATCCTTCATCATAGTCATCTCTAACCTAAAATAGCTTGATAATATATTATTAATAATTAATATATTGCAGCCTAAAGTGTATTTGTTACTGTTGTATTTCTCTGAATACGCGTTCTGATAATCAATATCTCATCCTGCAAACTAGCGCAAACTAGCGCAAACTAGCGCTATATAAGAGGACAAGTTTTCTCAGAAATCGTCTTACTATTGTACAAGGTTGATGCATAATACAAAGGTAAAATTCCTATTCACAAAAGGCAGTTAATTTCTACTGATCACGTACAACTCTGTGACAGAGTGTTATAGTTACCGGCACATTAATCCGAGAAGCTCTGATCGTCATATCGACGGTAGAGTATCTCAGCCTACCGGTACTTTAACACAGATATAGTCTGTCTTACCATAGAACCGTAATTGACGTTATGTAAAACTGCTATGACACCGGCATATATATGGCTAGCTTATGCAAATTCTGCTTCCATTTGTGTGTGTGTCAGTGTTGTAAGTGTTGTATAACAACAATAGCCGCTGAGAAGAAATTCTCATAAAAGATCAACGCACCAACAAGTTTTTTGTCATGTTGTTAGTCACAACTGACTTGAATGTAATTAGATATCTGGTAGTGAAGTAAAAAAACAATTGTTTTGGAAAAACAATAATGTCAGAGATAAGAAGAATCCTGTAGCAGGAACGAAAAAAGTGGCTTAAATTTAAATTTAATAAACCAAAAGCTGTATGTCATAATGTCCTAATGAAATTTTTTTTGTGGGATCCAAGTAGAACTAAAATGTTTGATTATTGTACTGGGAAGCTAATTACTGAAAAGTCATTAATTTTATTATCGTGGAAATATTTTGTATGAAAAATTGAAAATTATTTAAAACGTTTTGAACACGTACATTGTACATGGATATTGAATCGTTGATGTTTGCTTTTTGTAAAATGTATTGAAAAATCATGTCATATTTATATACATGAAGCCTATAAAATGAGTAAATTATTGTTTTACCTCAGCGGGAATCTTTCATCCACGCGTGACAAACTTTATTATATAAATGATGTAATCTTGTGTAACATATTAATGTTATTCAAGGACATACTTTCATGAATGGTCTAAATTTCCAGTCAAAGCCTCCCATAATTAACATGAAATTGATCTTGATTTAGGGTAATCAGTACTTAATGGCCTTACCTGCTATATAATCAGTTTAATGGCATATATTTGTCCACCATGCTTCCTATATTGACCAGTCCGAATGTGATTAATCTGCCAGTGGCCATTTAATGAAGTGCCCGGTCCACATTGATTTGCTGTTGACCATTCAGCCATTGTGCGGGTCCACTGGCCGCCTGTCAGTGTCCAGGACTGACCAGCATCAGAAAGACATTAGCATGTTGATTGTACAGAAATGCATGTTAACTGCTGATAGATAGATATTGAGCTACATATCTGGGGGCCTAAGCACTTTTGAACTGGCTATAAGTATGAAAAGGGCGCTATATAAATATAGTATTTATTATTATGTTCTCGAAACGTTTTTAAAAACTTCTTAGCCTAAAAACAGGTCATAGCCATACTATAAGAATCATTAAGATTGTCGTAAGATGGTAATAACGTTTTGAGATTCACAGAACAGTCATAGCGCTACTAGAGTCGTAACTCGTGTACATTAGCATGGCGTCGCTAAGGAGTTATGACTCGTAGCACTATGATTGTTCTGTAGAACGGGGCCTAGGGGGACTATCTTTAAAACGTTCTTATATTATGATAGTACGACAATCTTAAAGATTGGTATAGCAGGGCTATGAAAATGTTAAGCACATTCTTACAAACCTCAAAACAGTTCATAGACAATCTATAAAAATTGTTACAATTAGCGTATGATCGTAAGAACATTTTGAGAAAAGTTAAGTACCCCTTGGCTCTCCTGAATGAAATAAGGTAACTCTAAGGGATCCATGTATGCATCACTCCAATCATTAGCAATGGTATATAGTCTATGGGGGCGGGTGGCAACGCAATGGTATGTAGTCTATGGGGGCGGGTGGCAATGCAATGGTAGAATGTTTGACTTCAGAGGCAAATGTCGTCCAGTATTCCGTCATCAATGTTCACGTAAGTTCCCTTTCTGACGCGATATTCCCATGATGCACTGGCTGTAGAGTGGCAATGCAGTGAACATCTTTGGTGTCAGTATCAGCTGGTATTCGCAGGTTTTGTGCAACATTCAGGGCTACGGATGTTTCAGGTTTCCTCCTGCGCTAAGCTGACAAGCCGTGATATTAGTGAAAGAATATTGAAAGCAGCTCTAAACCCCAACTCAACTCAACCCACTAACTGTGTATAAACCCCAACTCAACTCAACCCACTAACTGTGTATAAACCC
>JAUTBZ010142561.1:0-27844 GCA_032361785.1 Lepetodrilus galriftensis | reverse complement strand
GCATAGGCAAGTTCTTCTTCGGATAAAAAATTAGGTTGGATTGCATTCAGAACGATGACTTCTGCGTCATCACTAACAGCCATTTTGGCAGCCCGTTCCAAGATATGTTTACTAAATGTGGAGCCATCAACGGCAACGAGTATTTTCTTTAACATAGGGGCGATCTCCTTATTTTTAAGTGATGTTTCCTTCTGGTAGGTTACCTCAAATTATCCTAGTTTAATAGTGGGGGAAACCCTGCCTTCTAAGCCTTGACGGTGGGGATAATAGGTAGCGGATTGTCGCTCAGGAAAACAAGGTGGATTTGTTCAAATGGGTCATTGATTGCATCATAGCCTTTCCATGAAAAATCATACTGAGTATGGAAAAGAGTATCTTTCAAAGCACAGGGGATGACAGCTACCTAAGTCACAGTTTTTGATTTTTTAAAGAAAGGATGTTTTCCTAATTTATCTTTTTACAACAGAGTGGCCTAAGTTGCAAAAGTATTCTCAAAATCTGGCTAAATTACCTTGTATTAATTGGAAAGACTTTTGATTGAAATAGGGCGGTTTATTACTTGTTTATGGCGCGTGATAAATTGGTTTGGATGTTTTTGGGGCAGCTTCTTAGGGCTGGTTTTTAGAATGGTTCTCACAAAACAGCCTTAATTCTCTTGAAATGAACGTAAGTTGGTCTTTTTGCGGTTAAAAAGTTTTGCCAAGCTGAGTTTAAGAGCGCAAACAAGGGGTGTGCATTTTATGTAAAATGTGAAACCATTGATTTGACGTCAACTGATCAGACATTAGGATTAAGATGTTGATAATCCTTAAGAACTTTAGAGAAAACAAGATTCTTTGTAGCAATTTTCTAATATTCTAGTAGTGGTCTTCAAGGGTATTAAGGGGACAAAACATGTTTAGTATTTCGAAATATAATGAAAAGCACCAAGAAGAATTAAGAAATCTTATGAGTAAGACAGAGTTTGCCCATCTTGGCGATGGCGAAGTGGCTTATATTCGCCTCGTTGATCAAGAAGAAGCTTGCCGTCTCTATCCTGGTTTTGAAGGGGTGGGACGTGATATTATGTTGTTTTCATTGCACGGCGCTGACGGCACACCGATTGTACTAACCGATAACAGAGATGCAGCGGTTGCCGATGCAAATGAAAATAATCTTGAAACCGTCAATGTGCATTAATGGGCGCAATCTTTGCGCATTCTGAAATAAAAAAACCTCTATGGCTAAGCCGATAGAGGTTTTTTGTTTATTTTGGTATCATGTGAATGGTCTTATACTAAATCTCATAAGGCGGGACTCTTATGCCAAGCCGCTATACTGCACCAACCTAAGGATTACCTTCGCTAAGAAAGCAAGATCCCTTATGAGAATTGGTCTTAGCGACAAACACGAACGCGGCGACATCTTTCGCGTGCTGGGCGGTAATGACGTCTTCCGTGGCGCCAATAGCTATAGGCTGGTCTCAAACGACATCTGCGCTCTCTGTAGCACCGACGGTAACGTGGACGCTCATATTCATAGTCATCATCATCGTAATCATAGTGTGAACGGTGATGTCTGCGGTGATGGCGTGCCACTGTACCACCAATAATAGCGCCGCCAATAATAGCACCCGCAATGGCTGCATTTCTACGTGATCCAGCTTCTACTTGTGTGGCTGTACTGGCAACCAATCCAAAACTGATAACACAGATAGATAAAAAACTTAAAATATACTTCATTATCAAACCCTCTCTTAAAATTCTACTCAAACAACTAACTGTTTGTAGAGGATAACCGAAGAGGGGCGGATTAGGAATTATAGAGTGTTTCTATGGCTAAGAAAGCATGAAAGGGTATTGTGAGTAATGTCTAAATAGGCAAAATAAGTTGTACTGTTTTAGGATCGGATACTATTTCTAATGGCGTTAAGCCAAAACGCTCACCATCTATCTGCACAGGCAGGCAAGGGGTCTCTTTTTCTTTTTTATCTTTTTTAGAGGCCGAAATAGAGATTTTCTCACACGGTAAAATTAGAACATCATCACGCTTATGAAGACGGTTGGTCGCCAAAGCAATCAGTTGAGCCACCAGATCGCGCCGTGAAAGCGGCTGGAATAAAACCGCATGAAGGCCTGGTTTAAAAAGGGCGCTATCTTCGCTGAGTAAAAATGTGCCGCCATAATGTTTAATATTAGTGACGATCACCCAGCTTGCGGTATAAACTTTCTCGTCAGCACGCACCCAAATTTCAGGTAAAGGCTGGGTTAGGAGTGTTTTAAAAACGGGCAGGGTGTAAGCCGCCTTACCAATCACTTTTTTAAGAGAATGGCTGAGACCTGCAACAATATCAGCATCAAACCCAGCGCCAGACATTAAGTAAAAGGGGGTCTCATTGGCAATCGCGCCATAAATGGTTTTAACCTCTCCATTAAGCAAAGTATTGGCAATCAGGTCAGCCTTTTTCTTAAGACCAATTTCTTGCGCCATAACATTGCCAGTGCCAGCAGGAATAATGCCAAGAGGCAGATCAGAGCCGCGCAGGCCTGTGGCAACGCCGCGAATGGTACTGTCACCGCCAGCAGCGACAACGCAATCGAAACGGCCACTTTCAACGGCTTGTTGTGCGAGCGAAATATCTTCCTCAATACTGCGTGCGCTTTGCATCGCCACTCTGGCACCGCGACTGTTAAGGGCGGCCTCAACTTTGTCTGTCAGAGCTTTGCTGCCTTTGCCAGCTTCTTTATTATAAATAATAAAAATCTTTTCGCGCATTGTATTTTCCTGTGTTGAGAGAAGATCAGGGAGAGCTGTTATCAAGGGATGTTTATTTTTAGGCCAGAGCTTGGCGGGCATCGGTGTGAATGCGTTCGATCATGGCTTGAAGACCGTTCGACCTTTGCGGGGTAAGATGCTCATCCAAACCAATTTCGGCAAAAATTTTGCGGGCATCAATTTTTAAAATATCTTCTGCCTTTTGCCCTGAATAAAGCGCAAGCACCACGGCCACCAAGCCGCTAACAATATGAGCATCGCTCATGCCTGCAAAGTGAAGCACGGGGGCGTTGGTATCATCTTTTGTGACTGTTGTGTCTAGCCAGACTTGCGACACACAGCCATGAACCTTGTTGTTTTCGGATTGTTGCTGATCTGACAGGGGCGGAAGCTCGTTACCAAGTTCAATAATATAACGATAACGATCTTCCCAATCGTCCATAAACTCTAAATTATCTTTTATCTCTTCGAAGCTCATTTGATCCATATCCACACAAAGAAAAGTCTCTCGCCTTTACGGCGCATGACAGATTAAGGATAGGTGATATTGATCATTAGGCTTTCAAGCAAGCCTTTTTATAGCGTTATCGAAAAATTTTAATCGTCTTATGATGGCATTGCAATTGTTAATAGCTGCGATCTTCCCATGTGAGAGTATCGTGCGAAGCCTGTTCAAATGGCTGTTGGCCTTTGGTCATTTCTAGTTGTTGTGATTGTGGGTTGTTTTTAATACTATAATTAGCGCCCACAATAAAGCCGCCAATAAAAAGCCATACACGCAGTAAATTGATCATAATTTTTCCTCTAACAAAATACGCCTATTATGCAACATTCTGAATCTTAGCTAAGGTCTTGGCTTTCAAACGGCGCTCTATTTCTTGCTCAATACCCAATGATTAGGGGAGGGGGCATTGTTGCTTGAGAATAGGGTTTGTTAAAAAATCCAAGGGGCTAAGTGTGCGTTTCAGAGTGAGGTGCAATAAGGTATCACTCAATTATCAAGATAACTTAATCTCTAAGCGTAATACATATTATATAAATTATAGAAAATTTGTTTGTTAAAATTGTACTTAATCATGAGGAATTAGTATGCATAATGTTGCATTACTATTTTGATAGTTTTTGTGAGTATATACAAATAATACCTGCGGTTATATTGTGCATTCTCATAGTATAAAAAGAGTAATCTTTATTTTGTATATGGTTTATTCTTGTTATTAAATCAATCTTTACTGTTAATTAAATATGTTTTGCTATGATGTCATTTGTAGATGTTGAAAACATTCAAAAAATTGAAAATGTGGATATTAACCTTCGTAAAATAGACAATGGTCTGTTTTTAGATAACACTATCGCTTAATAATGGATTTTTCTAAATGCTTCTACATAAGTGTTCTGAGTTTTTGGGCTGCGATTTAAGTGATGCATTGTTTTAATGTGTGACGGATAATTTTGAGTAAAGCCTTTATGTATTGCGTTTAGTATTTTTTTAGTGAGTAGACAGCCGATGACCCGAGTACAAGCTTATATCAGTCTTGTCGCCTTTATTATGATGTCAGCAATGATTTCTATGAATGCGCTCTATATGCAAGAGGTGAGTTTTGCCCCGATGCCTGCGCATAATAAGGCATCCAATAACGTTTTTCAAACCAATTTTAAGCTGACCTATGCCATTCAAAGAGAATTGAAAAGCCAAGGTTACGGCATTGAAAAACTCTCTGGCCACTTGTCATTGCCAACAAGAGGCGCGATTATGGCTTATCAAACGGACTATAAATTGCCCCTTACTGCTGAGGTGAGTGACAGCCTGTTGCAACATATTTTGTTTGGCGGTTATGGCTCTATTACGGATAAAGACCTTTCAGCGCCCAATACAAAAGCTTTGAAAATCAGTGTTTCTGTTCAGCAAATTCTATTAGATATGGGTTATAGTGCGGGGCCTTTAGGCGCGATTAATAACCCTCTATATGGCAAAGCAATCTTACAATTTGAAAAAGATTTTAAGTTGCCAACCACAGGGCGTATGTCTGGCCGTCTGATTAAAACCTTGCAACGGGTTGCGGATTTAAAAATAAAAATTCAATAATATTGCTTGGCCAAAGGGTGTATTATGCGTCTTAAATCAGAACTATGGGTTCAAGGTTATATCCAAAAACTTTCCGCGGCTATGATCTCTGCCTTTGTTATCAAGCGCGGCCATGAAAGCGCAGGGGCGATTTATCTGAAGATTAATCAGCTTAATGGATTTTGCAGCCTTTATAGTCCTGCGCCATCGGCTTTTGATGAAAGCGCGCAAGCAGGGCAAGATGATCGGCGTTGGCTGAACTATTTCGAAGATAAGCCGCTAACCGAGATCGAAGCAGATCAATGGCTTGCAGAGCAAAAAAGCTTTGATGCAGATATTTGGATTATCGAAGTTGAAGACAAAACAGGCGCGCCCCATTTAGACAAGCATAGCTTGACGGGGTTATAGTGTCTGCTTTATGGTTTGTGTTGGCGGGCTTCAATATAGCTCATGAATGAGCAGGGGCAAGTTTTTCTATCAAAAAAACGGGCTACTAAAAACAGACCCCTAAAAAAATACACGCCCCAAAAACGCAAAAACCCAAAAAATAAATTATTTTTTGTTTTTTAAGGCGTGCAAGGTGCGTTTTGTATAGCCGCCAAGGGCTTTTGTGGTTTCATTGCTTTTTAAGGTTTCTATAATCTTAAGCTGGGCGAGATGCGCCTTTAAATAGAGTTTGCCCTTTAGGCTAAAAGCATGATGGCAATCAAAGCGCAACACTGCGTCATAGCCCCAATGCTTTTTATAAACGCTGTCGCCAGGGCCTAAGTCGAGCGCTTTGGCTTTGTGAGCGCATGTGGCTTCTAATTCCCCCATTAACAATAAAATGCCAGGCGAAAAGCGGCTTAACGGGCTGTCGAGCATGGCGCGGCTGATGCCAAAAAAAACATCTTTAAAGTAAAGGCCGTAAGACAAAGCCAATACTTCGTCATCTACACTAAGATAAAAATGCTCTAAAACAGAGGTGCTTGGCTGGTCATTGCCTTCAGCACTTGTGCTTTCTGGCTGTTCTATCAGGCTATAAAAAAAGTCATTGAGAAAATCTTGCTCATAGACGTTAGGCTTTTCTTGCGCGGCAAGGCTCACCGCTTTATAGTCTAAGAATAGTTTATAAAGCTGTTTTCTGTGCTGGGTGGTTTGAGCTTGGCCAAAACGAACAACGCCGCTTTTTTCTAACTGTCTGCGTTTCGAGCGCAGCTTTTTGCGGGTTGATTTGCTTACCTTTGTAGCGTGCATTTCTTCAAATGGCGGCTGTAAAGGAATGGTCAGGCCAATGCGCTGCTGTGCGTCCACACAATCAAAGGCTTGCATGATGTGGGGTTTACCGTCCCATTTTTCAGGTTGTCCTGTCAGTATCAGGGTATCAAAAGTAAAGCCTTGCTCGCGCACATCTTCAAAAATAGTAAGCAAAACCTCTTTGGTGATAGCCTCTAACAAATCGTCACGGCACAGCGCCATATTATAACTAGAATAATTTTGCGCCAACCATGTTAAGGTGATGACACCTTTGGTTTGCACTAAGGCCATAGGAAACAGAAAAGCAGGGCGGTTGTCTTGGTCTGTGCCTAGAATAAGAAGCGGGGTTTCATTCACGCCTTGCGCGCCATGAACACACCAGTTTTGACACCAATGATAGCTTTCAAACACAGTGCAGGTGCTATTTTGCTCTAATGCTAACCAAGCTTGTTTTATGTCTTTAGGGTTTTGGTAGCAGGTTATTTTAAAAGCAGGAGAGGCTTTTTTTTCATGATTTTTAGTTTGATCACGCATATTGTGTGGCGTTTTTTGACTATCATGCACCGCATTTCACCTTAAACGAAAATAAAATTATCATCATTATTCGTATAGTTTGGCGCTAAAACCAAGATTTTCTAAAAAACATAATGAAGATTGCACTTTTGTGTTACTGACTAATACAATAAAACAGCAAAACAATCACGATAGTCTGTATATTCCCGAATAGTAAAAATGCTCAAGGGGTTTATAGTTTAAGAACGAAAAGGATGACATATATGGATGATCAAAAAAGAATTGAAATTGAAGCGGCAGCTTGGCGTAAATTAGTGAGCCATTTTCAAAAGCGGACAGATGTGCAAAATATTGATCTGATGAATATGGCGGGCTTTTGCCGTAACTGTTTTGCAAAATGGTATATGGGCGCAGCGAAAGAGCATGGTGTTGCGGTTGACTATGATGAGGCGCGCACGGTTGTTTATGGCATGAGCTATGATGAATGGAAAGACAGGCATCAAACAAAAGCAAGTGATGCACAGATGGAAAAGTTCAATGCGATTGAGTGGGGCAAAGACACCACTGAATAAAATAGGGTAACGCTTTGGCAAATATAGAAAAACTATAGACCGTGCGGGTTTGTCTTAATGTTAGATTTTTCTTGTTTTGCCTTTGAATGCCTTTTAAAGCTAGAGATCATAAAGCTCATAACCTTGTAACCTATTGTTTTAGGTTGGGTTCTCACTTAAGTATATTGGAAATATCAATGTCTCAGTCCATTGAGCCAACATCAACAAAACTGGTTGACCGTTTTGGGCGTCATATTAGCTATCTGCGTGTTTCTGTGATTGATAAGTGCAATTTACGGTGCTTCTATTGCATGCCTAAAGGCTATCGCGATTTTGAAACCAATAGTGATTATCTTAATTTTGATGAAATTGAGCAGGTTATTCGGGTGTTTGCTTCTTTGGGTGTTGGCCGCGTAAGGCTAACAGGGGGCGAGCCATTGGTGCGGAAGAATTTTTCGGCGTTGGCTGGCCGTCTTTCTGCGATTGAAGGCCTTGATGATCTTTCTGTCAGCACCAATGCGGTTTTGCTGGAAAAGCATGCTGAGGAGCTGAAACAAGCGGGCGTTTCGCGGCTTAATGTTTCTCTTGATACCCTTGATGAAGGGCGCTTTGAGCGCATTACAGGCAGTAATGATCTTGCCGCTGTGTTGGATGGTTTGAAGGCCGCCAAAAGGGCTGGTTTTTCTCCGATCAAAATCAATATGGTTGTGATGAAGGGGATTAATGACGATGAAATCAATGATATGGTGGATTATTGCCTAGAGCATGGCTATTCTCTGCGCTTTATTGAAACCATGCCAATGGGCGATATTGGCCGTGATGCCAGCGAAAATTATCTTGATCTCACACCTGTAAAACAAGACTTGCAAAAGCGTTATGGTCTTGTGCCAGGCATTTTACCAGGCGGCGGCCCTGCCAATTATCTGCGCCACCCGCAAACCGATTTATATATTGGTTTCATCACCCCAATGTCACAACATTTTTGCGCCACTTGCAACCGTGTGCGCTTGTCGGTCAATGGCACATTATTCTTATGCTTAGGCCAAGAACACAGCCTAGAGCTGCGCCCAATGCTGCGTGAAGGCATTAGCGATGAAGCTCTGCAACAAGTCCTCATCAAAGCCATGGACTTAAAACCCGAAGCCCACGAGTTTAGCAACAAACCCGACCAATCCAACCGCCTCATGTCCTTCACAGGCGGCTGATTTCGGTGGGTGAGGGGTTATTGCGGGGTTGGCATAATGGCATTTAGAGGTGTTATCTATCGTGCAGAAAAGCGTCATAGAAGCATAATTACCGTAGGTGAGCCCCCCCCCGTGTGGCTGTCCAAATAGTGCAGCTAGGCGCAAGGTTAAGCTTATCATACAACACCTAAATACCAGCTCACATAATTAAGAACACTTATAAAGATGATGGTCAATAGTTGTACTATTGATCGGAACGTTACTTTCTCAATATTTTCTACACGTAACGTTCTGATTAAGGGTGCAACCCCTTAACCAACATAAGAGTTTTTTTCTTTGTGATGTGGTATAATACCAGCCTCCACCCCCAAAAAACAAAAGGCCAAAAACCCAAAATAAAAAAGCCTGCCTCGTTTTCACAAGGCAGGCTTTTCTTTAAATATATCAATGATAGATACCCAAAATATTAGGCCTATCTTCTAGCGCGACGACGCAGATGACGGCGACCACGGTAGCTTGTACGTTTATATTTGCTACGACGTAGAGTGTGACGTTTACGAAGAATACGGCGACGTTTCAAAGCGCGGCGTTTAGCAAGTTTACGCTTATAACGTGTTACATTATAACGAGACTTACGAAGCGCCCGTCTTTTACGTAAAACGTGACGACGTTTGCGTAGAGCACGGCGCTTTTTAGCAAGCATTTTACGTTTGTAACGTGTTGGGAGATAGCGTGCTCTATGCGTGCGAGCGGAACGGCGCAATTTACGCTTGTAAATAGAGCGACATTTGCGGTTAGACATGCATCTTCTATAAAGTTTTCTGTAGCATCTGCGGTTATTAACGCAACGGCGATAACTCATGCGGGTTGGGATATAGCGGCTACGGCGTGCGCGGCGAGTTGAAATAACTTTGCCGTGACGTCTTGCATATCTGCGTAAATTTCTACGGCATTTGCGGTTGCGCCAGCATTTACGGTAAGTCATGCGCGTTGGAATGTAAGACCCTTTTTTATAGCGGCGTGAGCGTTTGCGTACATGCGCATAGGTGCCAACTAAAATCCCTTTTGACCACATGCCAGATTTTGAAACGGTTGGTGTGAGTGCAATGATACTGCCACCAGTGTCACGTAAAGCAGCTGTTGCACGGCCAAAAGCATCAAGGCGGAAGGTTGCGCCAACGGTGACCCCTGAAGTATATTTGATTATGCCTCTAGCTGTAGGATAAGCTAATGGCGGCACCACGACAGGTGGCACATAACCTGGGGAATTCACATTAATAACTTGGGGATTTCCGCCTGTTACATTATCCAACAAGCCAAGACCTGCGCCGATGCCAGCGCCAATTAATGCGCCTTTCTTGCCGCCAAAAAGGCCGCCAACCAGCGCGCCACCAATGGCACCACCGACAATATTTGTTTTTCTATAGCGATGACGGATGCGTCCGCGCCTTAGATGGGCTTTTCTGTACTTTTTAGTATGTTTTTTAGAAAATTTCTTATGCGTCTTGGCTTCAGAAATTGATGGTGTGGTCATCAGCCCTGCCGAAAAGGCTAAAGCGGTGACCATTAAAATAGTTTTTGTAAACATTTTACCCTCTTTACTGGTAAGTGTGAAAGTCTCTGACAGCCGCTGTTATGGTGAATCTGTCAGCTAGAATGGAAATATTACATGCAATGTATACGCCTAAAGAACCGCCATTCGTTTAATGCGTCTGCATAACCATAAAAAGTGAGACATAATGCCTCAGCACCTTTTACTAACCGCCTTTTTAAGAAAGTCGTCAAGACAGAATTGAAAGTTTTGCACTGTTAAGCTGAAAAACTCTACAAGTCTACAGTGTTTTGGAGAGATGAAATAATGCAAAAAGCCCGCTCTGTTTTCACAGAGCGAGCCTTGATTTAAAGATATAAAATCTTATTATCTTCTAGCGCGGCGACGTAGGTGACGACGACCACGGTAGCTTGTACGTTTATATTTGCTACGGTGAAGCGCGCGGCGTTTACGAAGAATATGGTGACGTTTCAAAGCGCGGCGTTTAGCAAGTTTACGCTTATAACGTGTTACATTATAGCGAGACTTACGTAGAGCGCGACGACGTTTTAAAGCACGGCGCTTCTTAGCAAGCTTTTTACGTTTGTAACGTGTTGGGATGTAACGGGTATTATGGGCATGTTTGCGAATAAAGCGGCCAACAACAGAGCGACAACGTCTGCTTCTCATGCAGCGCCTAGCGCGTGAAGAAAGAGAAAGGTAACGTCTGCCGTGTAATGAGCGTGTCTGCAACCGTCCTCTGGTATATTGATAGACGCTATTATTATGCTTAAACTTCTTACCAGCAAGAGCAATCACGGGTGTGACGCTGCCATTATTAAGGCTGACTTGTCGCGGCTTCTTTTTTGTAAATTGAATAACTGCGGTATATTTTTTACCCGTTTTGACATTGACAACGGATTGCTTTGAAATTTTTAAAGCTTTCATTTGTTGCGGTGTTATCGTGGTCATCATATAACGGGTCATCATGGTTTTAGCTTTGATCTTATCAAGCTTATTCATGGAGAGATATTTCTTGACCATATCGTTGGGCAAGCCAGAACCTGCTTTAGCTGCGGAGTAGGTTAGGGGCGTGATAATAGATAAGGCGAATAAGGCTATCATAAAGCGTGAGATTTTGTGCATTTAGAACTCTTTTTTTGAAATTAATTTTTAGGGAATAAAGCTAGAGGACTTAAAAAAAAGCCCGCTCCGTTTTCACAGAGCGAGCCTTTATTTAAAGATATGAAATCTTATTATCTTCTTGCGCGGCGACGTAGGTGACGACGACCACGGTAGCTTGTGCGTTTATATTTGCTGCGACGTAGAGCGCGGCGTTTACGAAGAATGCGACGACGTTTCAAAGCACGACGTTTAGCAAGTTTACGCTTATAACGTGTTACATTATAACGAGACTTACGAAGCGCACGACGACGTTTTAGAGCGCGGCGTTTCTTAGCAAGTGCTTTACGTTTGTAACGTGTTGGCAAGTAACGTGCTTTGTGTGAACGTTTGCCTGCATGTTTACGGGCATAACGGTGCATAGCAGCGCGACATCTTCTATGACGAAGACAAGCTCTACGTGCAGAACGACCACGTAAACGACGATTCATGCGTGTTGGGCGATAATGACTTCTGCGTAATTTGGCACGTGTCCATTTATACTTAGTCCCATCTACCCAAATAGATTTATCATAACCATCATTGTTCACTGTACCCATTGTACCATGACCAGGATGCGTTAGTCTAAATTCGGTATTGTTAGCAATTGGAATAAATTTAACATTTGAGATTACTGAAGGGGATCTATCATAGTCAGCATCATGAGTTTGATTTGTGTCCTTATAGATGCTTTTTTTAACAGTGCCGCCACCGCCACCGCCACCGCCACCGCCACAGCCATAGATAGCACAGAGATTGTCGACTTTCCAAGATGGTACGCGTTTGTCAAAATTTAGACTTTGCGTCTTCTTATAACGGCTTTTATATTTCCGCGCTTCAGCATCCGTTGAAGATGCACTAACCAACATACCAGCTGATAAAGCTAGTGCGCTAATGGTTAAAATTGCTTTTTTAAACATTTTTTACCCTCTTTCTCTTAAAACAATTTAATAAGATTACCCATCTCATTAAATAAAATAAAAATAATACATAAAGTATATTGTTAAGTAGTAATATCTACTTATACTATACTTTATAATAGTTCTAAATAGAGACAATCTGTCTCATTTCTTTATAATGATTACTTTCAGAAAGAAAGCAAGCTCAACTTTAAGTTTTATTTGAAAATATTTACAACCTGTGGATATATTTACGGGCTGCATTCACTTTCAATAAGGCATCAAAAAAGAGCATATCGACAGAGATAAAAATAAAAATATTTTTGTATGTGTCTATGGATAAAATAAACAGTAATTAAAAATAAAAAGATAAATATCTTTATATTTCAATTGGTTGTGTTGTTATTACCCTTGGTCACATCTAAAAATGATCATTTCTAATTCTGAAGATATCATTATGAGAGCAACCTATCAGAGAAGTTTTTAGTTGCATATACTCTATATGAGGTATGTTGCGTGTGAAATAAAAATATACAATTATAAGGACGTATTGATAGCCCTGCTGGTAAGGTTTTTCAATAATGGGTTAGGAATTAAAATATTTTTGAGGGCTGTGAATAAGCTGTGGGCAGTATAGTTTAAGTAATTAATATTTTTGAATATTTGAAGGAGGCTGCAACAATATTAGCTATGGGGTGTAAAGAGCGTTGTTGTCATTGTTATCTGGGGGGAGGCGGTGTAATGTTAGATCGCATAATTAAGAACGCTTATAAAAATGACGGTCAATAGCCTAAACTATTGATCGGAACATTACTTTCTTAATTTTTCTACGGGTAACGTTCTGATTAAGGGGACAACCCTTAACCAACATAAGAAATCTGCCTGATGAGATTTAGTATAAGAGCTTGTATAGAATAGTTTGCTCAGTCCTAATGTAGGGGCTGATTGCATCAGCCCGAATGTGCGTTAGCACATAGGGTTTGTGTTGGTTGGCATAAGCTAAGCTTTGAGTATTTAAGAAATTAGCAAAACCTGCGATATTACGCGAGACGGGCGTATGCAATACGCCACCCCCTGCGGGTTTAGAGCAGATGGAAGCGTCTGGCTTCTTTGTGCCTTGGTTTCAAGTATTGGTTGCGCCTTTAAGAAGCGGCAAATATCTTTCTTACGAGGGCAAGATCGAGGTGAGTGCTGCTGTTGGTATTGCCGAAGCTGACTTTGAAGGGCTGAGATAGGTCGCCAAAGCCATCAGCAATTAGGGCGGCGCCTTTAAAATCATCATTGGCGGTGTAGCTGTTGGTGGTGATGATGGTTTTGAGGTCGGCGGCGGTTGAAGAGAGGAAGCCATTGCGCGAGTCTTCAAAGGCAATGCAATTTTTAGCGTCTAGCCCTAGCTCTTTCAGGGCGTAGGTGTAAATGTCTGGCGCAGGTTTTTTGGCAGGCACAATGTCACCCGCCGCAATGACTTTAAACCAGCCTAAAGAGTCTGCGCCCAAAGTGGCGTTGAGCAGGGAGGTTACATTTGCTGGTGTGGTTGTGGTGGAAATGGCTAAGGTGAGACCTGCGTCTCTGGCCTCTTGTAATAAATCTTCAACCCCAGGGCGCAGCGGCACAGTGCCTTTGGCCAGCAGGTCAAGATAATGAGCGGTTTTTGCTTTATGCAGCCCTGCAATCCATGCAAAGCGCTCTTCTTCCTTTTTGTCTCCCTCTGAGATGGTAGCAGGCCACGCAAAATCTTTCAAAAAATCATCAATATAAAAGCGAATACGTTCCTTGCCACCCGTCACAGCGAGCAGTTTGCCATAAAGCGCAGCGTCCCAATCCCAATCCAGTCCTGCGTCTTTAAAGGCTTTATTAAAGGCAACGCGGTGGCCATCGCGCTCTGTGTCAGCAAGGGTTCCGTCAACATCGAAAATTAAGGCTTTTAGCTCGGTCATAACAAAATCTTTTCTGGTTTGGTAAAGGAAAACTCTTTAAAGAGAGGGGCGAACGGCGCAATTTAAAAAATATCAAAAAATCAAAAATATTAAAAATCATCTTTTGAAAGCGTCAGGACTGAACTTATAATGATGACCGCAAAACTCGCAGGTCACGGAAATGTTGCCATCATCTTCATGCATTTGCGCCAACTCGGCACGGGTGAAATTGCGCATTACTGAGATAATACGCTCTTCCGAGCAATGACATTTTGCTTCAAGCGCGGTGCTTGGCAAAACCCGAACATTCTCTTCGTGAAACAGGTTGTAAAGCAAGTTTTCAAGGGGCGGTTGAGGGTCAAGCAATTCATGGCTTTCCACAGTTTTGGCTAAGAAATGCACCCTGTTCCAGTCTTCTTCATAGCCGCCTTGCTGTTCTTTGGTAGCCGATTTTGCCCGCAAATCAATGGTATCTTTTGGGGCAGAGGCATCTACGCCGCCACCAATGCCCATTTTTTGCACCAGCAAGCCGCCAGTACGCCAATGAAGCTTTGAGTCTGCGGCTTCATCTTCACCTTCTTTTTGATAAATGCGCGCGACAGCCAGTCTTAAAAAGGTAGAAATCTGCTCAGATTGCTCAAAATAATGCTCAGCAGCTTTGGTGAGAGAGATGTTGTCCAAAGCCACAATGCCTTGTCTACGCTCTTGCTCAGTACCAGGGTCGAGCGTTAAAGCAAAGTGACCTTTTCCCAGTAAAGTCGCGCTATCATATTCTTCTTGTTTAGCGGATTCTTCCGCAAGGCTTGGGTCAAATTTGGCATAGCCGCGCATCTGACCAGGGGCATAATAGTTGACAACAACCATACTAACGAGGCCATCGGTTTGGGTTTGTAGCGTTAATTTACCAGTGTCTGTTTTTAGTGCACTGCCCAGCAGAGCCGTTAGGGTAATGGCTTCGCTGAGGAGATGGGCGACAGGTTCAGGGTATTGATGACCTTCAATAATATTTTGCACAACGTCACCAAGGCGCACAATGCGGCCACTAGAATTCGCCTGTTCCAAGAAGAAAGGAATAACGAGATTATCTTGTTGCTCGGTGGTTGCTTGAGGGGTGCAAGTTGACAAGGGGTATGATCCACTTCATTTATATTTGTGGTCTTTAAACTTTATTTTCCCTAACGTGATGCGTGAGCATCATGATTGCAAGGGAAGTAGGGGATTATTTTAACGCAGGTATTTTAGGGGGTTATATCTGGCCTAAACACCATGCTAAGATTGCTTTTTGAACATGCATTCTGTTTTCGGCTTCGTCAAACACCACAGATTGTACGCTATCAATAACTTCTGCTGTCACTTCTTCGCCGCGATGCGCAGGCAAGCAATGCATAAAAATAGCCGTGTTAGCTGCATGTTTCATAAGGTCGGCATTGACTTGATAAGGCGTTAAAACTTTATGGCGCATTTCGGCGTCTTTATCACCCATCGAAACCCATGTATCTGTCATAACGCAATCACTGCCTTTAACAGCTTCAATGGGGTCTGTGGTTGTTTTAATGTTAGCGCCGTTAGCAATGGCTTTTTTAATCAAATCTTGGTCGCAGTTCAGCTCAGTAGGGCAGGCCAGACGCAGTTCAAAATTAAATTTTTGCGCTGCTTCAATCCAGCTATTGACCATATTATTACCGTCACCAACCCAGCTAATCACTTTATTTTGAATAGAGCCGCGATGCTCTTCAAAAGTGAGGATGTCCGCCATGATTTGGCAAGGGTGAGAGTAATCTGTCAAACCATTAATAACAGGAATATCGGCATTACTGGCGAGGTTTTTAAGGGTGTCATGAGAGCTTGTTCTAATCATAATAATATCAACAAAGCGCGACATGACGCGGGCGGTATCTTCAATGCTCTCACCACGGCCAATTTGCATATCTGCACCATTAAGCACCATGGTTTGACCACCAATATGGCGCATAGCCATATCAAAAGAAATGCGTGTTCTGGTGGATGACTTTTCAAAAATCATTGCCAGTGTTGTGAGCGGGGCGACAGCTGGGATAATGGTTTTCTTTTTGTCAGCTTCGGCTTTTTTTAAATTATGAGCAACGGTGATGATATTTTGCAAGTCGGCCTTGTCGAGGTCGGCAATATCTAGGAAATGCCTGTTGCTTAAGCTTTTGTGATTTTTTTTATCTATTTGTAGCATATTTCAAGTGATCTCTTGAATAGTGACTAAAAGAGATTTCTTCCTTTGATTAGGGTTTGACTATATAATGACGAAAGCGTTTTAAAGCCCTGCTTGGCGTAATTTCTCACAGGTTTTCCCTATTTTATCACAGGCTTCGTCAAGTTCTTCTGGCGTTACATTAAGAGGAGGGAGTAGCCGTAAAACATCATTAGCGGCTGCGGGGGCGAGCAATTTTTGCTCTAATAGTGCAGCGTTGAATTTTGGCACAGGCATCTTTAAAGCAAGGCCTAACAGTAGACCTTCTCCTCTTATTTCTTTTATTATGTCTTTATTATCATCGTGCAAAGCAGCCAGTTTTTGCTTAAATAAAAGGCTTGTTTTACGTACTTGTTCTAAAAAACCGTCTTCAAGCACAATATTCAGCACTTCCAAGCCCACAGCGCAGGCCAAAGGATTGCCGCCAAAGGTTGAGCCATGTGTGCCAGGCACCATAGCGGAGGCGGTTTCATGAGTTGCAAGACAAGCGCCAAGCGGAAAGCCGCCGCCAATACCTTTGGCAGAGGCCAAAATATCAGGCTTGATGCTGGAATGTTGATAAGCGAACAGTTTACCGCTACGGCCTATGCCTGTTTGTACTTCATCTAAAATCATTAGAATATTATGCTCATCACACAGCGCGCGCAATTGTTCTAATTTTTGAGCGGGTAAGATGTTAATGCCGCCTTCACCTTGCACGGGCTCAATCATGATAGCCGCGGTTTCAGAAGTAATCGCGTTTTTTACGGCTTCTAAATCGGCAAAAGGCACTTGGTCAAAGCCATCAAGCACAGGGCCAAAGCCTTCAAGATATTGCGGCTTGCCGCCAGCGGCAATCGTGGCCAGTGTTCTGCCATGAAACGCGCCTTCAAAGGTAATGATGCGATATTTTTCTGGCTGGCCTTTGTCATAGAAAAATCTACGCGCCGTTTTAATAGCACATTCAACAGTTTCAGCGCCAGAGTTTGTAAAGAACACATGGTCGGCGAAACTGTTCTCTATCAGTTTGTTGGCGAGTTTTTCTTGCGGCTCAATGCGATAAAGGTTTGAGACATGCCATAGCTTTTTTGACTGCGCTTCTAACGCTTCGATAAGGCGCGGATGGGCATGACCAAGACTGTTAACAGCGACACCGCTGGTAAAATCAAGATAAGCCTCATTGTTATTTGTATAGAGGTAGCTTCCTTTGCCATGCTCAAAAAGAACATCTGGTTTTGCATAGGTAGGGAAGAGCGCGTTTTGAGAAGAAGCTGACATGCCTTGTTATCTTAGCCTTATAACGAATGTGTTTTATACTTTTGCCAGTGTGTTTTAATGCTAGCCAGTGCGTTTTTAAGCCTCGTATGCTTCAAACCCAGTATTTTATGAAACAAGGGGTGAAATGTTACAAGGCGGGCTAAAGTTATAAAACAATGAATATAAACTTAAAAAGCCGCCATATGAAGGCGGCTCATGAATATGAGTGTAACGATGAAAACTCTAGCCTATTGTTCCTGCCATTGTCAAATTTAGGGCAGAAATAGGCGCGTATCATAGACTTCTTTTATAAGAGGGGGCGTTTTTGCCTAAATTTAAGTCTCTTAATGATGTCTGAATAAGGAGAGAAGAGAGCGCCTTATTTTACAGTGAAAAAGGTTAAAAGGGGCATGCTGTTAATTGAGGATATTTTCTTTCGGCACCATTATTACTGTTCTAAGCGTAACAATGGTGTGTTGTAGGGTGTTGATGTTGGGCGGTGGAAAACAATAGGAACACCTTGAACCATAAGGGTTTTTCGCTATAGAATCACTTTGTTGATGGTATAGGTGGCGCTAATTTGTCACAATGTTTAGATTTTGTTAAGAAAGCTATTTGCCATTTTGATTCGTTCGTGGCATATTGATGGAAGTTAATGACAGAGCGATTTGATGATGATGTCCACAGTTAAGTGACATGGCTTCAATACTCTATCATAAGCTTATGAGTTACCGATTTTAGTGCGTTACATAGTGCGATGTAACTTTTAAGTATGTGTAGGCTTGCCGCACCTTTGTTTAGGTGCTTTCTCTTAAAGATGGCAGGTTCCTCAGTCTATAAACCAATCGTGTTTATATATTACCTCAGTACAGTTTTGTATCACAGTGAGAATGTGTTCTTTTTTCTTAAGAAGAACGTTCTTTATATCTGTGCGTGTATGGTTTCTTTCCTTTTAGTATTTTGATCAGTATTTTTGAAATCGTTTCAAATATATCTTGAGATGTTTTTTAAGTATTTGGCTTCAATTTTATAATTCCTCTACCAGTTTCGCCTCTTTGGACGAAAAGACTAAGGGGCAGAATTATAAGACTTGAAATCGTCTTTAGAAAACAAATTACTCAAATATTTCAAATATTTATGATAAAACAGGGAGCTATATAATGGCTTGGACAGATGATCGTGTAGAAATTCTTAAAAAATTATGGGCTGAAGGCTTAAGCGCGAGTCAAATCGCTAATAAAATGGGTGAAGTGACGCGTAATGCCGTCATTGGTAAGGTGCATCGTCTTGGTTTGCCTGGCCGCGCAACGACAACACGTTCTTCAGCGCGCAGATTGCCTGCTAAAGGTGGTTTGACCCGCAATATGGGCGGTATGATCGCTTCTGGTGTGGCGCCATTGCGTGCCGATCAAGGGGCTGTGAAAACTATTTCGTCACCGCCAATGAATGAAGGCGACTTCTATTTTGATCTGGATGATCCAACCTTAACGCCGCTTGATAAGCGTATTGGCTTGATGGATTTGACTGAAAGCATGTGCAAATGGCCTATTGGCGATCCTTGCGGTGATAATTTCCATTATTGCGGCGCGCATAAGCATAAAGATGGCTCTTATTGTGAGCATCATGGTGGTCGTGCTTCTCCTAAGAAGCGGCTGGCAAGAAAGAAAGTCGCTTTGCTGAAATAAGCTTTGATGATAAAATAATGAGCCGCCTTTGTTTTAACGAACGAAGGCGGCTTTTTTTGTTTATGAGATCTGGTATAATACCAGTTTCAAGAAGTCTTGACTGGTTGAAGCTGCAAAGCACAAGCGTGCGCCGCCAATATTTTGGCGAAAGCCTGCGTGGCGATTGAACGGCGGTAAAGGTTAACCTTTATTGAAAACAGTATGAGAGCGCAGGTGAGGGGGGCTTTAAATATATGAGCAAAGCTTTATAAATGTTCTGATGCTTTATATATTTATCACACTCAATAGCGCGGATAATCATGGCCTATATCAGTTTGTTCTTTATTGCTTTGTTAGCGGCAACGATATTGCCGTTCTCTTCCGAAATTGTGCTATTAGGATATTTGCAGAGCGGTGCTTATTCGGTATTTTGGCTGGTGAGTGTAGCGACCCTTGGCAATGTGGTTGGGGCTATTATTAATTGGTATTTAGGGCGATTTTTGCTGCACTATTCCGATAAGAAGTGGTTTCCAGCGACCGCTAAAGATGTTGATCGCGCCTCAAAAACCTTTCAGCGTTATGGGCAATGGTCTTTGTTATTAGCTTGGGTTCCGATAATTGGCGATCCGTTAACGGTGGTAGCAGGTTTTTTAAGAGTAAGGTTTTTGCCTTTCTTGCTGCTGGTAACAATCGGAAAATCGGCGCGTTATATTTTTATCAGTTGGTGGTTTTGGTAATACTGTTATCCTCAGCGGGCAGGATATAGCGGCTTGTAATAAGGCTTGTCCTTATGAGATTTTTTAACATGAAATAATGAGTATAAAAAATCCCGTTTAGTCTTTTGACCAAACGGGATAATTATACTTCATATTCGCACTTTTTATTCAAGCTAGTTGCAATGCTAATTTACCCAATTAAACACAGAGCCGAGCTTGCGGATAAGCCTTAATAAATTCGAATGCTGGCACTACGTCTGTTGCGTCTCAAAAGAGAGAATACAGCGGCAGCATTGCCAGGAGCAAGACGGATACAGCCATGAGAAGCGCGGCGTCCTAATGATCTTGTTGCGCCTGTTGCATGAATGGCGTAACCACCTCTGAAAAATACAGCATGAGGCATACGGCTGCCATATTTTCTGGAAACGTAATTAGCGGCAAATTTTCTTGGCGAGTAATTGCCTCTTGGTGTTGCAAAGCCTGCTTTACCAGATGAAATACGGTATGTTGTGCGATGCCTACCGTTCACATAAACGCCCATGATTTGTTTGCGTAAGTTGATGCGCAAAATAACGCCGCCACCACTGCGACCACGACCACGACGACGAGATTTTCTGCGACTTCTGCTAGAAACTCTGCGTCTTGATTTATGTTTTCTATACCTTCTATATTTCTTATACTTTTTGTGCTTTTTGTAACCAGAATGGCGTCTGGCTTCAGCTTCATCTACGATAAGCGTGCTAAAACCGAACAGCGAAATCATCGCTGCAATAAGTGCGAAGTGTTTCATCTTCAACCCTCTTTATGTATGTTGATTTAATACAACCTATCATACACACAACTTTGCGGTGTACAATTAATTTGCACACTATTTTAAGTATTCTCTGGGTTGAGAACTACACTGCTTTGGTATTTTTACATCTCTAAATGAGAAAAAAGACACAGTGTGCCTTGGTAAGTCTAGGAAAACATTGTTCTTTTATGATTTCCCCTTTAAGCTGACACAAAGGTTTGAAAGGCTGTTGCTAACAGTTTAGGGTGGGGATAACCCTCGTAAAATAGTGTGATGCAGTAGGTATATTTACGTAGTTTGTAACAGTGCAAGTTAAAAGAGTATTCTTGAATATGATAAAACAGTTTAGAATTTGTTAATTTTGATTCGTTTTTAGGGTAAGGTTTGAGTGTTTTGGGGTAATCTAACAACAAAATATAATTGAATGATTGAGGCAGGTTTCGATGAATAGCACTAAAAGGCAGCAAAAACCATTCTTTAGGGGGCATGTATCCTTTGCGATTGCAGTATCGTTTTTGCTTGTTGGTTGCGGCGGACAAAGTGCTGGCTTGATGTCTGGCAAAAATATTGCTTCTCAAACCAACGCTGCACCTGTTGATTTGTTAAATCGCGGTCGGGCTTCTGCACCAATGCAAACGCAAACGATAATGGCTGGAAATGGGGCAATGGCTGGAAGTGGCACGCAACCTTCTGCTTCAACGCAACCTCAAGTAACGGCCTTATCGCCAACCGTCATGATGCGGGTCAAACGTTCGCTCAATCAACGCAATATAGCGCGGGCTATTCGTAATTATCGGATCACCAAAGGTCAACCTGTTGGTCCTTACCGTGTTATGGGCGCAGATTTGAACTCTAATGGCAAAGGTGAAGCGCTCGTTCTCTTTACAGGCAAGGGGTGGTGCGCGCCGACAGGCTGCACACTTGCCATTTTTTCAGAAACAGACCGTGGTTATCGGGTGATTTCAACAACGCGCCGTGTCAAAGCGCCTATTCTTATTGCTCGTAGCAGTGCTTATGGTTGGCGCGGTATTACAGTTGATACGGGGATTAAAGATAAGACGCTGCAATCTGTAGTGCTGCCATTTACAGGATCACGCTATCCTGGTAATGCCACTTTGATGCCGCGCATTCCTGGGCGCGGCGGTGATAAAGGCGAGTTGATTATTGGTGCTGATGCGAACCCTATTGAGCCTGTGGCTGTGGCCAGTCAACCTGCAATAGGTCAGCAAACGGTTGCTGTTTCAGGTCAGGCAACATCATTAAACCCATAAAGCCAGTCATATTTCTTCAGTAAGTTTTCTGATTTACTGCGGCGCAACACGAAATTGCGGGCTAATCTTGATGGGGTCTTCATATGATAAATCTGTCCCATCTTAAGAGACTGCTGGGTGACACGTAACACCCGCGGGATTCTTTTTTGTTCGTAATGCTTAAACGCTTCGCCATAATGTTTTTGGGCAATTAACAGTTCAGAAGCCAGTACGGCTGCATCTTCAATCGCCATAGCGCCGCCTTGGGCTAAAAATGGCACTGGAGGATGGGCGGCATCGCCTAATAAGGTAATCCGTCCTTGCGACCATTTCTTGAGCGGCGGCAAGGCAAATAGAGACCATTTATGCCAGCCATTGAGGGACGATAAGAAGTCTCTCGGAGATTGATGCCAATGCTTGAAGCTTGGCATAATGTCTGCTTTGTCTGCTTCATTATTCCAGCCAATACCAATTTTAGCATCATCGACGACGGCAATCACATTAATAGCATCGCCGCCAATAACAGGATAATGTACCAAATGGCTTTGCGGTGCCATCCAAAGGGTGGTTTGTGGGCGTTTAAAGAAGTCGGGCGCATAAGTTGCAGGAATAACGGTGCGCCATGTGGTTTTGCCAATAGGTGAGGGTTTTACATTATGCATTTGTTTGCGTATGGCCGACCAAAGGCCATCGGCACCGATAAGGGCTTCTCCTTCAATAGTGCGTCCGTCAGTGGCGGTTAAGGTCACATGATAGGGTGTTTGCTGGTAGCTTAAAGCCGTAAAGCCTGTGGTGAGCGTGATGCGCTGTTCACTACGTGCAACTTGCAATAAAGCAGCCTGTAAGTCGGAGCGATGCAGCACATAGTAAGGCGCGCCATAACGTTTTTCGGCGGTTTTTCCAAGCGGGACATTGGCAAGGCTTAAGCCTGATACACCATCATAAAGCGCAATTTTTTCTGGTGTGACTGAGTTTTTCTTGAAGTAACGGCTAACGCCCCAACGATCAAGCAACCGCGCTGCGTTTGGGCCAAGCTGAATGCCAGCGCCAACCTCGCTTAAAGTAGGGGCTTGTTCAACAATATGGACAAAGAAACCTGATTGCGCCAAGGCTATGGCTGCTGAAAGGCCGCCAATGCCACTGCCAGCGATAAGAATAGGGGCTTGTTGTTTCATGAGGCAGGTTAGATCCTAAAAAATGAGGCTGGTTAATTTCCTGAATTTTTGAATACTCAATTATACCAATAAAGCAGCCTTTGTCACTGAAACTTTACCTCAAGGGTTAGATGGAATGGAATGCGTATTAGAAAGGTAACAGTATAATGGTTACTTGAAAGGTGAAATTACTGTCTAAAAAGCTTATCATTACCAACTTTTAACTTGCAGTTCTCTCGTGATCAGACGCATAATGCTATTTTAGTGAGCGGTCGGTTTGGTTGTGTTACTTATTTTAGAAGGGAGATTTTTCTGCCTTCTCTCGTGGTTTAGGGTTTTATTAGGTTTAGGTAAGCGTAAACATGGATAAAGATCAAAAAAAATTTGTCAGTAAAGCTGTGAAAACGGCACAAGAAAAAGTGCAGCCTCATTTAACGGCTGGCAAAGGGTTAGCCGCTTTAGGCGTTGGTGTCCTTTTTTATGCCCTTTCAAACAATCAGCCTGCAAAGCCCATTACAGATCAGGGCATGGTTAAGACCCAAACAATGCATCAAGCTAATAAAGTAGGGGCTTCGACTGTAGCTTCTAACAGCAATCAGGCTTCTGTGTCTGGTGCTACGAATAGTGAAGAAAAGAAAGAGGTAACAGGAAGTGTTACCGCTTTGGCAGCCGCGGCAGCTTCAAAAACGAACGAGAAAGCCGCACTGTCAGAGCCGAAAAAGCCTGAGCCGAAAAAAGAAGCACAGGCCAGTGCTGCGACATCGGAAAAACCTCAAGCCACAGCGCCAACACCAGCAGAAAAATCAGATAAGACAGTTGAAAAATTACTTTCCAATTCCGTTGTTGTGGATGATACTCCGTTGAAATCTAGTGAAAATAGCACCTTGGATGAATTAACAAAATGGGCTGATACTTCCAATAGTAAAGCAGCCAAAACCAATGGAGTGCCAGCAGAAGAGCAAGATGTTATGGGCAATGCGCCCGCTATTGCTGAAAATTCTGATAATCCAGCTTTGCCACCTTTGCTAGAAGAAGAAAAGCAAGCTGTGAAGAAGGACGATAGTAAGACAGCGACCACAGGAGAAACAAAAGGCGCAACATCGCCTCAAAATCCTTTGGTCAGTGCTCTTATTGAGCCTATTGATAAAAACGCAGCCACAGGCTTAGCAGATGCAGAATCTGACGATCATTCTAATAATACAGATAAGATGGTTCAGGAAGATACTGAGCTGAGCCAAGCGAACCCTTTTATGGCCTCTGGTCAAAAGCAAGCAGAAAAAGAAGAGAAGGCAAAGACAGGTTTGTTATCAGCACCGCTTCCAAAAGATGTTGAAGCACAAATTATTTCCAAGTTTGCTGCCTCTGCCAAAAAACGCAAAACAACAGGGCTGCTTTCAGCCCCTGCTGCACCAGGAGAGGCGCCTATTTCGCAAAAAGCCCCTTCACAACCGCCTGCATCACAAGGCAACACTGAAAAACAAGGAGCAGGCACGATGAATCAGGCGAAGCCGATTAAAGCCGAAGGGCAAGCAAAAGCGCATAATATTCATAAATCTTCTAAAAGTAATGTGTCAGAGTTTACCTTGAGCAATGGCATGGATGTCATTGTTATTCCCGATCACCGCGCGCCTGTTGTAACCCACATGGTATGGTATAAAGTAGGGGCTGTTGATGAGCCTATGGGCAAGTCAGGGATTGCGCATTTCTTAGAGCATCTGATGTTTAAAGGTACCAACAAGATTGCTTCTGGCGAGTTTTCAAAAATTATTGCCCGCAATGGCGGTCAAGATAATGCTTTCACTTCAATGGACACCACAGCCTATCATGAGCGGGTGGCGAAAGATCGTCTGCGTATGGTCATGGAGATGGAAGCGGATAGAATGCGTAATCTAACGCTCTCTGAGAAAGATGTTTTGACAGAGCGTGATGTTATTTTAGAAGAACGCCGATCACGAACCGATAATAAACCAAGTGCTCAATTTCGCGAACAAATGGAAAGCGCGCTTTATATGAATCACCCTTATGGCATGCCTATCATTGGCTGGCTTCATGAGATGAAACAATTATCACGCAAGGATGCATTGCAATTTTATCGCCGTTTTTATGCGCCGAATAATGCAGTTTTAGTTGTTGCGGGTGATGTAACGGTTGAAGAAGTTGAAAAGCTAGCAACGGAAATTTATGAGCCGATCAAGGCTGAAGAAACGGTTGTGCGAACAGCGCGCGCGCAAGAGCCGCCGCATCGTGCGCCCCGCCGTTTGACCATGCACCATAAGCGGGTTGCAAAGGCAACATGGCAGCGTTTTTATCTTGCCCCTGGTTATAGCGATGCCAAGCCTGGTGAAGTGGAAGCGCTCGACTTGTTGTTTAAAATATTAGGCGATGGCACAACAGGACGGCTTTATAAGTCTATGGTTGTGAAGAATAAGATTGCCGAAAATGCAGGGGGTTATTATTCTGGCGATTCGCTTGATGGTGGTAAGATGGTGTTTTATGGCATTGGCGCGAAAGGCGTGAAATTAAGCGCTGTTGAAGCCGCTGTTGATAAAGAGATTGCTTTGATTAAAGAAAAAGGCGTCACGCAAAAAGAATTAGATGCGGCGCGCAATGCTTACAGTGCAGCTTATGTTTATGCTAATGACAATCAAGTTTCTTTGGCGAACCGTTATGGCTTTGCTAAGGTGCGCGGCCGTACTATTGCGCAGGTTGAAGGCTGGCCTGATATGCTGAAAAAAGTAACGATCGAAGATATTCAAAAAGTGGCGCAGAAATATATTTCGATTGAAAAAAGCGTCACGGGTGAATTGCTTCCTGAAGAAACCAAAAAAGCGGCTGTGAAAGCAAAAGCTGATAAAGGGTAGGCCTTCCTTTCGTAATAACACGATCCTCATGCTGCCAAAATAGTCTAATCTATTTTAGGAGTATGAAGATGTATGCTTAAAGTCATCTGTTACTTAATTATGGTAAGACAAGACTACATTTATGTAGAGTGAGAGAAATATGGTTGTTCAATTTAAAAAGTTCTTTGGAAATACGGGTTATTTTGGCGCGATTCTTCTGCTTACTTTTGGTGTTTTTTTTAGCGCAATAAAAACGGGATATGCTATGAAAATTCAGGAGATCACAACGCCTGGCGGTATTAAAGCTTTGCTTATTGAGGAACATACCATTCCTTTGATGGCAATGCGGTTTTCCTTTAGTGGTGGTGCAACCCAAGATGATGTTGGGAAAGAAGGAACGGCTAACCTTTTGTCTGTTTTGCTCGATGAAGGGGCAGGGGACATGAAATCAAGTGCTTTTTTAGCCATTCTTGATGAGCTTGCGATTCGGATAAGCTTTAGTGCCAGCAGAGATGAATTTACAGGTAGCTTTCAAACATTGACAAAAAACCGTGATAAGGCGGTTGATCTTTTGAACCTTGCTTTAACAAAGCCGCGTTTTGATGCTGATGCTGTTGAGCGGATGCGTGAAGAACTGCTCACGTCCTTAAAGTTTGCTCAAAAATCTCCTGATAGCGTGGCCTCTAAAAATTGGTTCGAAACCGCTTATAAAGATCACCCTTATGGCCGTATGACCAAAGGCTCACCTGAAAGCGTTGCTAAGGTTACGAAAGAAGACCTTGCAGCCTTTGTTAAAAAGAACTTTGCCCGTGATAATTTAACGGTAGCTGTTGTTGGCGATATTGATGCCAAAACATTAAGCGGCGTTCTTGATAAGGTTTTTGGCAGCTTGCCAAAGGCCGCGCAATTAAAAACCATTGAAGAAGCGAAACCTGTATTGGGTCCAGTGCGCAAAGTGATTGAAATGGATATTCCTCAATCGGTTGCTATTTTTGGCTATCAAGGTCTGAAGCGGGATGATAAGGACTTTGTTCCTGCTTATGTGTTGAATTATATTTTCGGTGGCGGCGGTTTTGCTTCGCGCCTCACAGAGCAAGTGCGTGAAAAGCGCGGCTTAGCCTATTCAGTTTATAGTTATCTTTATCCTCTTGACCATTCTGCTTTGTTTATGGGCGGCGTTGCTACTAAGAATGAATCTCTGAATAAATCAATCAGTGTTATTCAAGATGAAATTAAATTGATGGCTGATAAAGGGCCAACAGAAGAAGAGCTTAAAAATGCGAAGCTTTATCTCACGGGGTCTTATCCATTGCGGTTTGATACCAGTAGTAAGATTGCAAATCAGCTGATGCGTATTCAAATTGATAAGCTTGGTTTAGACTATTTTGACAAACGCAATAGTTTAATTGAAGCGGTGACAATGGACGATATTCGCAAGGTTGCGAAAAGGTTGTTCAAATCTGATAAGATGATTACGGTTATTGTTGGTAAGCCTAGCTAAGAGCTTAAAAAACATTAGTATAAAATAAAAGGTCAATACTCATATGAGATATTGGCCTTTTTAGTGTAATGAACTTAGTTTTACTATGAATAAATAGTTATTTAAATGTAATATTTTTTATCTTTAAAAGAATTAACTGTATATATTGTTGAATAGGTAACTTGTTCGGCTTACTGTATTGAGTATAGATGTAAAAATAACCTCTTTTGGGTAAGATGGGGTGTGGAGTAAAGAGAGCACGCTAATTTCTTTGAAAACAAAGATATTAGAGGGGCTTGGTTTCATTGTGATAGGAATTTATCAGATGATACCCTTTTCTCAAGCATATACTATTCTTATCTTGTTACTCACGTTTCAGGCTTTGATATGGACAATAACACAAACACAAATAGTAAAAAGCTCTATACGCAATCGCTTGATGGTTGTATGGAGCAGTCCATTGGTAAAGGAGGATTGCCGCCTTCAACTGTTAAGCTATGGCTTGATCGTACCCAGCAACATATGGAAATGCTGAAGACAGCTTATTATGATAATTCATTGCCGCTTCTGGGGTTGCCAGCTGAACGGCAGGATATTGCCGATGCGCAACATGCTATGAATAAGCTTATGAAGGGTTCTGAGAACCTTATATTTTTTGGTACAGGTGGTTCAAGTCTTGG
>JAUTBZ010142550.1:0-12637 GCA_032361785.1 Lepetodrilus galriftensis | reverse complement strand
GCAACCCCAATCATAGCGGGCAGTTTTTATGGTATGGATATCAATAAAGATGCGAAGAAACTTTATTTGTCAAATACGGACTATTTAGACCTGAATGAGATTGATATTTACAAATTGGAAAGCGGTGCTCCAGTGAAAGAGACTACCATAACTGGTGGTTTGAATACGGGAGAATTTTATTTCCAGAAGTAAAAGAATTAATTATTATTTTAAAAGACTGCCTCTTCTTGGGGTGGTCTTTTTTTATGGAGTCAAAGGTCCTTTGATTCCTCAGTCCCTCAATCGTTTTGTTTCTTATTATTTTTTCGTATCTTGCAGTTGAGCTGTATTTAGTTGCGCTAAGCAGCGTTTCAGAGGTAAATTGTGTTTCCTATATAATTCAAAACCCTAAATTATTTTGACATGAAAAAAAATCTATTCTTTCTTATTTTGGCTGTACTTACTTCTCCAGTACTTATGGCGCAACAGGCAATACAATTTGACTATAATTTTGGCTGTACTCCTTTTACACAAGAGTACCATTCTACAGGATTAGATAATCCAGCAGATTGGCACTGGTTATTTGAAAATGGAGATCCAGAGACTTCCACAGAAGAGGTCGTAGAGGTTACCTTTACGGAGCCTGGCTACCACAGTATTATGTTGGTCAATTCATCACAAAACGATACGCTATTTGCTAATGTTTATGTTTATCACAATAGTGCTGAATTTGATGTTACGATTTCTGGTGGAATCGCTTCGTTTGTTCCAGAAATGGATAATATTGCGAATCACTATTGGAACTTTGGTGATGGAGAGAGTAGTAATGATGTGAATGTAGTTCATCTTTATAAGACATCTGGAACCTTTAGTGTTAGCCATATCACAAATACTGGGGTTTGTGGAGATTCAGTTGTTCAAGAGATTACAATAGATGAAGTGATAAATTCTTCGACTAGTTCTGGGTGTGCTCCTTTACAGGTTGAGTTTTCTGTAACGAACTCTGGTGAATGGACCTGGAATTTTGGAGGAGGAACCCCTGATAATGCTTTTGGGAATTCTGTTTTGAGTATTTTTATGGATCCCGGAATTCATACGGTTACAGCACATTCAGATGCTGATTTAATTCTGGCCACACAGGTTGAAGTTTTAGCAGCACCTGAAGTTGAAATTTTATATGAGGTCTCGGGCTTGATTGTTTCGTTTTATAACAACAATACAGGAAGTACCTTTGCATGGGATTTTGGTGATGGACAGACTTCTACGGAGAAAAATCCATATCATACCTACACTGAAGAGGGAAGCTATAATGTTACATTGACTTCAACCAATGAATGTGGGGAGGTTGTGGTTGAACTGATGGTTCATGTCACGAATATTGCTATTTTGAATCTGATCGTCCCAATAGATACCAGTATTACAGCCTTTGTTAAGGACATTGTTACCGGTAATAAACAAGGTATTTCAAATGTGTCTGGCCAATTTAATACTTTGTCATTAGGAACTTTTAATGGTTTTGGAACGACTGGCTTGGGTTTAGATGAAGGGGTGATTCTATCCACAGGAAATATCCTAGATGCTATTGGACCAAATGATAATACTGCAATAGGTACTGTTAATAATTTAGGTTCTGATCCGACTTTAGCTGCAACAAGTAATTTTGATTTGCATGATGTGACCTATATTGAATTTGATTTTGTACCATCCACTAATGTGATTGATTTCAGTTACGTTTTTGCTTCTGAAGAATATCCAGAGTATGTGAATACTAGTTTCAATGATGTATTTGGTTTCTTTATTAGTGGACCGGGCATTTCTGGTGTTAAGAATATTTCAATGGTGCCCAACACAGACGAAGTCGTAAGCATTAATACTGTAAATGAAATAAAAAATGAGGAATATTTCCTTGCCAATTATGGTTCTGTACCTACTGATTTAGTAAACATCCAATTTGATGGGTGGACAATCCCGCTTATCGCTCAAGTCGCTTTGACACCATTTGAAACTTATCATATTAAAATTGCAATTGGAGATGCTTCCGATGGTGTTTTTGATTCTGCAGTATTTTTAAAAGCAAATTCATTCCAAAGTGTACCTTTGGTTTTTGACTTCAATTTTGGGGAAGAGAATTATGAAGAAGTACTGTTTGAAGATTCCTTATCCTTGAAGATTAGTGCTACATTGCCAGCAGTAGCCATTGAAGATATTGTCTATCACTTTACCTATGCGGGTGACGCTATTATGGGAGAGGATTACCTTGCGCCCGAGACATTTGTTTTTCCGAAAGGAGAAAAAACAGCGAGCTTTAAAATTAAAGCTTTGGGGGATAATTTTGTGGAGGGTGATGAAGTCATTCAATTGGTCATTATGGAGACGCAAGATACTTTGACAATCACAGTTAAAGATCGAACAGTTGTAGGAAATAAGAATTTGGGAGCAAATATGGTTACGCTTACGCCAAATCCTGCCTCTGATGTTTTCGCACTGCCTGTTGGATTAAAAGCTTCTAGCGTTGAAGTGTATTCCTTTGAGGGAAAGTTGGTCAAAACCTTTAGCAACCATTTCGAAGCTATGAATATTGGAGATTTGTCAAAAGGGATGTACCTGATTCAGGTTGCTACGCCAGAAGGATTATTGACTAGTAAATTGAAAGTGAAGTAATTTTCTCTTTTATTGTTATTTTTAAGTTTCCAAATTTTATGGTGCAATATGTTATATACTCAAATTTTGTGTGTAGCATATTGCACCTTTCTTTATGAAAATTCTTTTTCCAGCAACTCATTGTATTTCCCAATAATTCTAATCTCACATCCTATCATTTTGGATGGCTAATGTGTAAATAGGTTATGCACTTTAATTAGTAACAACTCTAAAAAAAGAATGTATCTTTACTTTTGTAAAAAAAAGAAACGGTATGAATAGGACTAAGACCATAGAGCAATTACAAGAAAAACAGTACGATTTATTAGTTATAGGAGGAGGCATTACAGGAGCAGGTGTTGCGCTGGATGCAGCCGCACGAGGTCTGTCCGTAGCGTTAGTGGAGAAAGGAGATTTTGCTTCAGGAACGAGCAGTAAATCTACGAAGTTGATTCATGGAGGCTTACGTTATTTAAAACAATTTGAGATTAGTTTGGTGAGAGAAGTGGGGCAGGAGCGTGCTTTGATTCATCAATTAGCACCGCACTTGGTCATTCCAGAGAAGATGTTGTTGCCATTAATAGAAGGAGGAACTTTTGGAAAGTGGGGGACAGCGATAGGATTATTCACTTATGATTTTTTGGCAGGAGTCACCGGTAAGGATAAGTTTAAAATGCTAAATAAAGAGGAGACGCTTGAGATTGAACCCCTTTTGCCAGCGGAAAAAACATTGGGTGCAGGTCTTTATGCCGAGTACCGAACGGATGATGCGAGATTGACCATTGAGGTGATGAAGACCGCTAAAAAGTACGGAGCGATTCCTTTAAATTATGTCCTTGCGGAAAAATTAATCTATACGGAGGAACGCGTATCGGGTGCCGTTTGTAAAGATGTCATTGGCAATAAAAAAATAAAAATTAATGCTAAACTAGTTGTAAATGCGACTGGCCCATGGAGTGATGGTTTGCGTAAGCAAGACAATTCCCTTACGGACAAAAGAATGTATTTGACAAAAGGAGTCCATTTAGTGCTCCCCAAATCAAAGTTGCCCATTCAGCATGCTATTTATTTTGATGTGGAGGACGGCCGTATGATTTTTGCAATCCCTCGCCAAGAAATAGTTTATGTAGGGACAACGGATACACCCTATAAAGGAGATATTAATAATATTAAAGTTTCTAAAGCAGACATTGCCTACATCTTGAAAGCGACCAATCAGATGTTTCCATCCATCTCATTGAAAGAGGAAGATGTCAAAACCTCATGGGCAGGCGTACGCCCTTTAATTTTTGAAGAAGGAAAAACAGCATCAGAGATTTCCCGAAAGGATGAAATATTTGAATCAAAATCAGGACTGCTGACGATCGCTGGAGGAAAGTTGACAGGCTATCGGGTGATGGCAAGGAAGATTGTAGATACAGTAGCTAAGCGATTGCATCAGCGATATGATTTGGAGTTTAAAGAATGCTCCACTAAAACAATCGCTTTAACACCTAACCCTTTTAAAAACTATAAAGCGGCTTTAAAATACCAAAAGGAATTAGTTCCAATTCTTGTAAAAAAAGGAATCAAAGAAAAAATGGCTACCTACCTCGTGCAGAATTATGGCCGTCAAACAGATGAAATACTGAAATTGTTAAAAGGAAAAGGTGAACAAGCTTTGATAGAGGCGGAGATGACTTTCACTAAAACAAAAGAATGGGTCGAAAAACCAGAAGATTTTTGGGAACGCCGTACCGGTAGAAGTTTATTCCTACCTGAAACCTTACCGATCTCCTGAGACCCTTTTAAGAAAAGAAATCCATAAAAAACGATAATCTACAATTCTAGTAATTTCAAAGTTGTTTTCCAGTTTCTAGTTGTGGCACTAACTTGTAGATGTGTCTCCATAAACTTATTAGTTAATTTTGTTTGGCCAGCTCCATTGAGATAGCGCAAATAAATTACGTTGCCTTTGTAGCTAAATAAATCATTGCCTTTGTATTTCTCCTTTAATAGCTCCACCTGTTTTTTAGAAGGCTTTGCAGACAAAAAGCAAACATAAAGTTGTTTGATCTCTATATTAGAATCAGCTTTTAAAAAAGGGTTATTGTTGATTATTTTCTTGAACTCACTTTGTAGCAAAACGGTAACAGGTACTTCAAAATTAAATTTTAGAGCAATTAAGTTTTGGATGTCTTCGGCTAGTGCAGTAGCGGGTTCATTGGATTCAAAACCAATATTACCACTTTGGATATAGGTCCGTACTTTCTGGAAGCGGGCTTCGCTTAAATGGTTACGCAAATCAGCCATAAGTATTTTCTTTTGACCGCTCACATTTATTCCGCGAAGTAAAGCTATGTATGTTTTCATCTTTTTAATTTGGGCGAAGGTAGTAAATATTGCAGTATTTATTTTTTGAAAAAATATATCATAGGTAAGTAAGGCGAAAGTATATATCTTTGAGGTCATAATTAGCTATTTTTTTTTCTGAGTTAGAATGCTGCTATACAAAGAAAGAAATAAGAATTGATTGAATCAACTAAAACAACAAGTCTTGTTGGTTATTAAAAATTTAAGCTTACTAAAAAGAGATGAAGAGAATGAGTACTAAAGAAGATTTGGAAATTCAAAAAATGTATTTGTGCAAGGATTTTTCTAATGCCAATTTTGAGCACTTGAGTCAAGATTTTTTATATATTGATATGATTAAAATCTTCTTCTTAATTCAAGAGGGGAAATTTACTCAAGCCGATGAAATCCTATCTGCTCTTAGTGAGTTTAAAAGCGAATCAAGTCTTTTCTTCCTAAATCTTATCCTGCTTAGTTTGAAAGACGGGCAGGTTGATTTTGATAAAATTGATCAGTACATTGAGCTTGGGTCTGAGTGTAATGATACACTAGGTAAAAGGTGGTTGTTTTTTGAACTGTATAAACTTTATGCTGAACAGGATATGGGTTATGCCCAATCCTTGATAGAGGATGTATTAGAAATAGATTGTGATTTTCTTCCGGCAGTCCTAGAAAAAGCATGCTCCATAGACTTTTATGAAGAACCTGAAAAAGCTGTAGCATCTTTGGAGGACCTGAAAGGTAAAGTTGGTTGTCCTAATTTTTTCCTATTGTGTACGCTAGGACTTGCCTATTTGGAGCAAGGGGAGTGGTTGTCTGCTGGAAATGCTTTTAACGAATCTGTAAATATAGAAGAGAACGAAGAGAGCTATTTTGGACTAGCAATGATAGAGCATTTCTATAATCCTAAGCCCAATCCAGCTCAAGCGTTGAAATATTATAATTCGGCTCTAGCGATTAATCCATATTTTTACCAAGCTAGAGTAGGAGTGCTAAAGTTGCTTTCAGAGCAGAATGAGGCTAAAAAATTTCAAATATTCCTAAAAGAAACTTTAGATGTGGAGCAACATTCTTTTGAGAATCTGTTGGATGTTATCTTTCTTTTGGAGGAAGTTGGAGTACTCGAATATTTTGAAGAGGTCGCTTTGATGTTAGTGGAATTAGAGCCAACTTTTGATATAGACTATTTAAAATTCCTTATAGACGCTAAGAAGGCTGATATGCCTTATTCCGAAGTCGTTAAAACTTTGGATAAAATAAAGGAGGAAGTTCAACAAAGACTTTTCAAAACTATTATAGAAAAAATATACTATGAAGAATAACTAATTAAACTGATTTCTTGATTAACTTACTTTTTCCAATCTTATTGTTGAAAATAAAAATTGGTTCGCTCGTTAAGTCTTTTTTGATGTTAAGTCGATACAAAAGTATTAATAACTTTATAAAAATCACTTGATGATTAATTTTATGTCATTTAGATTGATTTGGTAGGATAGTTTTTTCTTGTATTTAGCCTGTATATTTTCTATGTATAAAACATCTCCTTTTTTAGCCTGATTAAGAATGGATTTAAGTTCCTTGGAGAATTTGCTAGATTTTTCATTTATACGTTTGATTACGCTATCGCCACGTAGAATAAAAAGGTCATAGTTTGTAACTGTGTATGGAGGAATGAAATCAAGTAAGTCAAATTGTATAGTAATTCCTTTAACTTGCATAACTTGCTTATGTGTTGCGCTATTTTTTAAAATTCCAAAATAGGCTTTTGGAATAGGGCGTGACTTTACGCGAAATGTAGATTGCCCAATCTTAACGGTGTCTTTTTGGTCTATTGAAAAAATACTTATTATTGTTTTTTCAGCTTTGTTTGGATAAACATTGTAAGTGCAATTTTTACCTGTTATGCGAGCATTTGATGCCTTTATGAGTAGTAGCCGTGGATGTCTTAGTTAATGATTGATTAGCAATATCTGAAATCAGTAAAATCTAACATTGGAATGATGATTGATACAGTATATGAAGCCTGTTGAAAAACCTGTATTTATTGGCGTTTTGGCCTAATTTTAGGTTATTGAAAGCATTATTATATCATTTGTCAACTAGGTAAGGGCGCTTGTGAAATCATTGAAAATCCAATAGTATTTCCTTGTATCTTGGGATGAAATTAGAGTGTCCTCTAATCTGAATTGTAAAATCAAATACATAAAATGAAAGCATCCATAGTAGAATTAATTTTGAAAGCTAAAGAAGAAAAGGCCACGGAGCTAGATTTGCGGGAATCAAATTTGACGAGGTTGCCAGATATGTTGTTCGAGTGTACTAATTTGACTAAGTTGAATTTGTCTTCCAATGAAATATCAAATCTAAGCGGAATTGAAAGATTAGTTAATCTTGAAGTTTTGAAAGCAGAGAAGATTTTACTTAAAGATATTACACCCTTGGCTAGTTTGAAGCGGTTAAAAAGTCTTTGGTTGAGCGGTAATGAGATCGAAGATATTTCTGTGCTGGCTTCTTTACCGGATTTGCAGGAGTTGGATTTAGGTTATAACCAAGTAAAAGAAATACCTACTAATTTTTCCTGCAAAGGAATGAAGCGGTTATTTTTAGAAGAGAATAATATTCCTTCATTAGGTGGAATTCCTTCATTGTTAGAGTTGAAAGAACTATGGTTGAATAACAATCATATTGAAAATGTGGATGCGCTTTCAGGTTTAAAGAAATTAGAAATTTTAGTATTGTCGAATAATAAAATCAAATCACTGGATTTAGAGCTCCCTAACCTTAAAGAATTATTTGTGAAGAACAATGAGGTTGAAGAAATTTCCAATCTAATTCTTCCTAAAGTAGAAACATTAAGTTTAAGTGAAAATAAGGTTTTTAGTTTCGAGCAAATTTATAGATTAAAAACATTGAAGAAGTTGTACATGGCATATAATCATATTGCTGATGTATATCCTTTCTCCGAATTGACGGCATTGGAAGTGCTTGATTTGAGCGGTAATGCGATTGATAATATTAAGCCAATTTCGGAACTTGTTCAATTGAAAGAATTGGTATTGAATCGTAATGATCTTAAGGATGTTCAAGTCATTTCTAATTTTAATAAATTAGAAAACCTTTACTTGGATAATAATAAAATTGATGATATTTCGCCATTTAAAGGACTTGTTAGTCTTAAAAAGATCTATCTGAATCAGAACCAACTAGAGGAAGTGAAAATTTCAAACTTCCCGAATTTATTGGAGTTTAGAGCTGCCGAGAATAATATCAAGAAATTGGAGGTGTCAGGCTTAAAAGAGCTTACAATGATTCAAGTACAGGAAAATGAAATCCAATTTGTTGAATTAGTAGGGCTGGATAACTTGAAAGAAATCTTCCTGAATGATAATCAGATCGTATACTTTAATGCGGAGGGGTTAGACAAATTAGAACTATTAGCTCTAGGGGGAAATAAGCTCAAATCAATTGGTTTTGTTTCGAGTCTTCCGGCCTTAGAGAATTTTTATATTCTAGATAATAACATTTCAGATATTAGTTCCTTATTGGAAATATCCAAACTGGAAGTAATTAACATAAAGGGCAATAATATCAGTAATATTGATGCACTTGCAAAGCATACAGGCTTAATTGCGATTTTTGCTGATTTTAATCGGGTGTCAAATATTGATTCTTTAGCACCGCTAAAAAGATTGGAGAAATTGTCATTTGCTAATAACCAAATTAGTAATATTGATGTATTGGAGCACCTTGCCCAATTGAACGTAATAGATTTTAATTATAATAAGGTAGATTGTATTGACTCAATCGCCAAGTTGTCCAAATTGGCTGATGCAAAATTTTATGGAAATAGAATAGAAGCTATTGATTTAAAACTGAATTGTGAGAACTTGCAGTATCTTGATTTATCAAATAATAGAATAAAATCTATTAAAGGGCTCGGAGGCCTGAAGCAATTACTATCGCTTATTCTTTTGGGTAATCAGGTTACGACGATTTCAATATTGACGAAGTTGTCGAAACTAGAACACCTGGTTCTGGATAGTAATCAAATTACGAGGATTCCCTCCTGTGAAAATTGGACTAATTTGACCTATTTTTCGGCCAATAAAAATTCAATTGATAATATTTTAAATCTTAAATTCGCAGTTAACTTAAAAGAACTTTGGTTAGAGGAGAATGAAATTTTTGACATTAGTTCTTTGTCCAATTTGAAGGATTTAGTGGACTTGTATCTGGGGCTAAATAGGATAACGAGCATTAGTGCTTTGGCCGGTTTAGAAAAGATTCAATTGCTCGGCTTAAATGAAAATAGGATTAGTTCCATAAAAAAACTAAAAAAACTGGTGGCAGTGAAGAAGCTTTGGCTGCGGAAAAATCCAATAAAAAATGGCAATGTTATTGCCAATATGCTTGAGCTTGAGTGGCTTAGCTTGAGTGGCACTTTGATAAAAGATTTTAGTTTTCTAGCAGGATTGATAAATCTTAAAAAGCTGTGGATTAAAGACAACCATATTTCTGACATCAGTATGCTGAAGGCGTTGGAAAAAATGGAATTACTTAGTATCATGAATAATAATATTAAAGATATTAGTTGTTTGGCAAGTATGAAAGCACTTCAAAAGGTGTGGTTTGACAACAATAAAATCACAGATGTTAGTGTCTTTAAAGAATTTTCCCAGATTCTTGTAGTGAATATTGAAAAGAATAATATCAAAGATATCAGCAGTTTTAGCCATCTTCCTTTGCTAAGTACACTTTATTTGAGAAACAATAAAATTAAGGATATTAGTTTATTGTCAGATTTAAAAAATTTAAAAAACTTAGGCTTAGAAGGGAATAAAATTGAGGATATTAGTAAATTAAATAGTTTTGATAAACTGCAAAACTTATACTTAAAAGATAATCGTATAGTTGATATTACGTCCTTAAAACAGTTTCCTGATTTACGAATTTTAAGCCTCAATAAAAATAAGATTACGGATATTTCTGTTGTGAAGCATCTTCCATTCTTGGACGAACTATTTGTAGCGGAGAATAAAATAGTAAATTTTAGTGCGGTTACTTCGCTTAAGCATATACAAATGTTAGGCTTAGGGCGAAATAGAATCAAAGTGATTGAGGATGTGTCGAGCTTAACCACTTTAAGAAAACTTTGGCTCATTGGAAATCAAATCTCGGACATATCACCTTTAAAGAAGTTGAAAAATTTGATAACACTTTCGATGAGTGAAAATGAGATTGAAGATGTTTCTGTTTTGGCTAATCTGGATAAACTTGGAAAATTATATTTCCGAGCTAATAAGGTGAAAGATATAAGCCCTATATTGCACCTTATAAAAAAAGGTATTCCTGTTTTACTGGCAAGTGCGCCTAGTTGTGGGAATGAGTTGGTTGTCGGAGAAAATCCACTTGGCAATCCACCTTTGGAAGTGGTCAAAAAAGGGAATGCAGCGATTTTGAAATATTTAAAAAAATAGTTTGTGATTAAAAGAAAGCAGGGATGAAGGATTTACCTATTAAGAACCAAATGCAAGCGGTTTCTAATTTCCAAGACCTTGTTTCTTCACCTCTTAATGGAAACATTAATGCGATGTATTGGTCTCGCCAACTTGAAGGTGATTTTGCAGAGATTGTAGAAAAAATAGAGCTAAAGGGTAATATAACAGTAGTTACTCCAGACGAACTTCAGGAACTTCAGTTGAGTACACAAGGGGAGCTTGCGCGAAAAATAATTTTAAATGATTGGAAGTTGTTGGAAGATTATGGAGCCGCTCCAACGCTTAATCTGCTAAAAAGCTATGAGCGTGATGATGCCTACCCGTTCCTTCCGACCGATGTTTATTCTTTTCATGTAGACCGTTCTCCGATACCAATTGATACCTTTTTATGCACGTATCATGGTTCGCCTAGTGAAATATTGCCCAATAAACAAGCCATTCAAAAAGTACTTGTTCCAGAAATACGAGCGGAACTCAAAAAACTATATAGCGGTGCACCAGAAGATTTCGAATCCTTTTTAAAGGAATATTTTTTTGATCTACATTATCAAGCTATTGGTGAAGCGCGTGCTATTCCGTTGGGTCTTGGGCACTTAGGTCGACTGGCGGTTGATCATCCTGAAAGCTTGGTTTTGCCCTGTGTTCATCGGGCTCCGGAAGAAAAAGGACTGATTCGGTTGTTGCTGATTTGTTGAACGGATAAACACTAAATCTAAAAGAATGACAAACATTTTTTTGACGAAAGTAAAAGAAAGAATAGACCTTACTAGTGAGGAGGAAATATTCTTGAAATCAATAATAAAGATAAAGGAATTTGGACGAAAAGATTTTTTCATCCAACCGGGTCAGACGTGTTCTTTTATAGGGTTTATTGAATATGGTGTTTTTAGAATTTTTAATATTAATGTTGAAGGGGAAGAAATGACCAATTGGATTTCGGTTGATGGCGATATTCTAACCGAAATTTTTAGTTTTGTAAATCAGATCCCTTCGCAAGAATACATTCAGAGTATCGAAAAAAGCAAAATTTATTATATCACGAATGCTGACTTGCAATTAGTGTATAGAAAAGTCCCAAAATTCCATGTTTTCATGAAACTAATTTATGAGGAGATGTTGATGGATTTGAAACGAAATATTTTTGCGAATATCCATAAAACTTCTAATGAGCGATATGACAACTTGATGCTTCATAGTCCGAATATACTTCACCGCGTTCCCCTAAAATATATCGCCTCCTTTTTGGGGATGACGGATAGTACTTTGAGTCGTGTTAGAAAAGCTAAGATGGATTAGTATTTTAGATTCTATATCTTTCTATTGACACATAACATTTTTTGATCTCCAACTATCCCTTTTAAAGTGGACCTGCCTGACAAGCGTAGATTAAATATTTTAATGGACTAGACAATATAGATATGAAGCTTTTCAAAAAAAGGATGGGAATAAATTTACAATAGCAACCTTTTTCTTGCTTTATGTCAAGAGAATTCTGTTTAAATCCCTTTTCCTTTGTGCTTTGTTAAAAACTAAAACATTCAGCATGACAAAGGCATTGACATTATTTCTTTTCTTGACCATATTCTCGGCTTGTTCTAATAATAGTGGACAAACTACTGCACCGAAAGAGCATGTAGTAGCCATAAAAGCACACAACGTAGAACAAATTCTTTCGAAATATATGCAAGCGTGGGCCGACCATGATAAGGCTAAAATTGAAAGTTATTATGCAGACGATGTAATCTGGTATGACTTGCCTTCCGACCACACAACTAAGGGAAAAACAGCAGTTGGAAAATCCATCACCAGCGCTTTCTTAGACAATGTCCAAGATATGTACTGGGTAAAAAGTGGGGACTCTTTTGTCAGTGGAAATACGATAACCTATGAATGGATTTATGGTGGCGTGTATGCCGGAAGTTGGGGAGATATAACGATAGATCATAAAAAATTCGCTGTTAAAGGAATTAGTACGACCTCCATTGACAATGCTGGGAAGATAGTGAGCCAAAAAGATTACTATGATTTTTATGGTTATCAGAAGCAATTAGGGATTTTGGATTGAATTGGGTAATACGCTTCTAGTCAAATTAATATAGGAGCCAAATACCAAGTATTCCCAAAAAAAGGCTAAATTTGTGTTACTAAAATCTAAAGTATGAGTGACCAACTAAAAAGCCTTTTTGCGC